>JANHGB010299110.1:0-20615 GCA_026283785.1 Coracopsis vasa
TTCTGACAACCAAGTGCAGCATTGCTGAATAAACTGTGCTCAGAAACAAGTTTTAACTTGTGCAGTTATGACTTGCATACTAAACATTCATGCTAACTCTGTTTAGAATGTCTGCAGACACATTAGCAACCGCCCACTGTAATGGAGAAGTTGGCAATAGTCAATATTTGGTTTCTAAGTCTGTTGTTTCAAAGTGAGGACCCCTAGCACCTCTGACTTCTGATATTTTAGTACATTCTGCTTAAATATATATACTTATACTCTCTTGTGATAGTTAGAAAATACTTTTTAAAGAAAAAACCAACCCAAACATAACTTAATCCACATTTGCTGTTTTAGGTTGATGATGTGATGTCTATGGGTTTAGGAGTATGTTAAAATGGCTTTAGGAATCTTCCCTTTATTCTGCTTCAGGTGAAGATGTCTAATTTTCTGTGCTTATTTTTTTGTATTAGAAATTTTAAGGGTTTATGGGACATAAACCAAGTTACTCATTATAGCCAGATTAATCATCAAAAGTAATTTTCAGTTAATTAGTTTAGCTTTGGACTTGCATCTGTTGTGTACGAAAGGATGGCCTTTCATACCTTTGTAATTAACTAAGAGGTGGAAAAGAAACCCAAAACCAAATGTGGCGGTGCTGCTCTTCTTTATATCAAGAACTGAGGTAAAGCAGTATAATTTAAATTTGGACAGTCCTCCCATGTATCTAAGTGAGAAAGCATTTTTCTTTTGCAACTACTGTTCCACCTGGATTTTCCAAAATCATGGGTTATTATGAGGAGTCTTTGTTTTATGACCTTGATCAGAATTGCTGCTGATACTTTTCAGGGTTTGCATGTAAGCGTTACTGCATTTACCATCAACTCTTCCCTTATAAATGATGGCTTATGTGTTTTAGCAATCCTTCCATCTTCAGATCTTAGTCTTCCAGTGTTCTATTAAATATTGTTTATTCGAATTACTTAAAACTGCCTGCTTGTCTTTTTTGGGTTTTTTTTTGTACAGAGGCTGTTTGGGGTATGTACTTCTGTAGTGTATCCTGCAGGATGTAAAATACAAATACACAGAAACTCCTAGGCCATGAACACATTGCTGGTTTAAAGCAAGATGTGAGGGTAGTTAAAGTTAGTATCTTGAAGTCCAAAGACTGAATTTTGGAACAGGTTGGTGAATTCCTTCACTGAAGTTCTGGGTGATACGAAAGGGTTGAGGGCCTGAAATGCATCACTGGACAAAAATCACAAAGGAAGCAAATCTGGAATAAAAATCTACTTGTTCCTCCATGAGCCTTTTGCTTATTTATGCCTGGCCTTAAAGATGGGGGGAGGGAAAGAATGAGAGGTGGAAAGCTCAACATTTTCTTACAATTCATTCTTTGAGATTCCTAATCTTAAGTAAAGAATATCTTAAAAATTTATTTTTTTAGTGGTATGCAAAAGGAAACTGATATTTTGACCAACTTCCAGTCTAGTTTGAGTGTTTCCAAATATTTAGATTAATGACATACTTTTGAAAGCATTGAAGTTATGTTTCTTCTACTTTTTTGGGGACAACTGAATCCTAAAAGAGAGGCAGAATTGTCTTCATCTGACTGCAACAAGTGAAAAGTGAGAGTTTGTGATTGGGGAACACTTCACTTGGGGAGAAGTTCTTAGAAATGGCAGATCATTAAAATAAGGAAGCAAGACAGGCAGGATGTGTTCTTGAATTGCATTGTAGCAGCTATCAATAAAAACATGCATGTAACTTGTAGCAATTGGGTGTCCACTGAAACAATGCAAATGCCTTTCAGAAATGATGTGATAAATGCAAGTGAATGTCTTTAATAATCATAAAACTATACCTTTACTATTGAGTTAAAAATTCCTTGGATCCTCTAGGTAAACTTCATTAAAGAGTTTAAGTTAACTAGATTTTTACAGTTTTGTGACAAGCTCCTGTTGCGGGACTTAGACATAAAATATTGCATAATGCTATGTGAATAGCTACACACAGTTGCTACTGTATTTGTTATAGAGCTTGAGAGACTGCAATTAAAGGTTTGGAAACATTAAAAGAACTGAAACAAACACTGGGGAATGATATCCCAGTTTGAGAAGGTGCTCATGATTTCAGCCTACATAAACAGCAACTTGTAGAAGAAATGGAGACTGTGAACATATCACAGGGCCATCTGTATAGGTGGAGTTGGGAACTGGTAACTAATATGATGAATACCTTGTGTAGCAATATATCTGAAGTTCTATGTTGGAGACACAGCAGAATACAGAAGTACTCTCTATAGTTAGTAAAACAAAGAGTTTTTTTCTAGATGAAGCTAACTAATTGGCAGAGTATTGGTTGTATTTTTCTATGTTAAAGATGCATCATCAGTTGCGCTCAAATTACTGAAACAACAGTTTTTAGGTTTCTACTGTTATAATCTAGTGTGAAGCTTATTCACCCCAAAATGATTGCTTTTTGTATGCCAAACTAGGGCGAAAATTTCTATGCTGATTTGAGAACATGTAGGAAAGGCCAACCCTGTGGTGACATTTCATTTTTGGAAAAGTGGTGACTGCTTTAGGGAATGAGAGAGGTAAAATAGCATGAAGTACATGTACAAATTAATCTGCTACTGCATTCATCAGATGTGTCTGTGTATGTTTGTCTTTCACATGGAAAAGCATTTCCAGTGCATTCAGCATTTAAGAAAGCGTGCTAGTAATTATGAGTTTACCAAATATTTGAAAATTCCTCCAGAAAGTAGGAAAGATGCTTATATAAGGGTATAAAGTGTATTTCTCAAGTCCTATTGGCTCTGCAGAAGCTTGTGGATAAATCACTTGTGCATACTTTAAACAGTTACTAGATTTTTTTCATTATCACTGGGGAAATAATGATTGAATTTACCACCAATGAAACATAATTCTAAATTTCTTTTGAAAATTAAATGATATTAAATCTTGTAATCCACAAGCACAACAATACCAGTAACTATTCCAGAAGGCTATTTTGTCTATAATGTAATGATGTGTATTACATATGGGAATTCAATTTAATTAGAAGAGTAGGCATACTGCTTGAAGAATGGTATAATAACTATAGTTAAGCACATTTGCAAACGCTTGTGTACCTTGAGGCTTGTGGGTTGTTTTACTTCTCATTATATCAAAGAGATAATGTATGAAACCTCAGTTCCCTCCAGCAGCATCTGTCTTTATTAGAGAATGCTTACAATATCTTCCACAAATAACAAAGATGGGTTCGAATCCTGTCTTGATGATCATACATGACTGGACTTGAAAATCTGGGACTAAGGACTTAGGGTGTTGAAGATAACTTGCAGAATGATGGAGCTGTACACATAAAATCCCTCTCCCCTCTCCCCTCTCCCTGGCTTTCAGCAAATAATATTGCACAAAAGACTGATGATAGAGATTTTGTGCTAAATCTGAAAATAGAGCCCAGGGAGTCAACTGTAAAATTGTAATGGGTAGCTTATAAAAAAAAACATTTGTGTGCCTTAAGAATGTAAACCATAAGTATGGAGGAATGTAATAATCTTTACCTTTTAAAAGAAATTTTAGAATTTTTATTTTTGTCTTCAAAATAGATTGTGAATTATTCTTTGTCCACTTTGTGTTTTTTAACAGCAAAAGCTCAAGGAAGAGAGGGAGGCTAAACGTGCTAGGCTGGATGGTAGACATGACTACTTACTGGACACCATTGCCTGCTGTGTGAATCTGGACAAAGCAGAAGTAGAAGATGCAATTCTTGATGGCAACCAGGTAATCTGATGATTTTGATAGTGAAGCTCATAGGGTGCTTTAGAATTGATATTACCATACTCTGTGAGATATTTATCAGACTTCGTGTCTGAGATTACTCTAGTTTTCTCTTAAAAAAAAATATTTATCAGCAGTTTGTAATGAAGTTGAACAAAAGTGTCCTTACTTTCAGGACCTACTGTAATGATTTTGAAATTGGTTAGATATTTTGCTTTCCAGTGGTTATAGTTAGTACAATAAATTCTGTGACTGTATTTCATGCAAAAAACCCCTTTTAATAGGGGGTATACTATGCATAATCTCAACATGATCTCAAACAGATAGAGCGCATTGACAAATTCCTGGCCCCTGGAGGTCTGCGTCATCTGATGTTCTACTATCAAGATGTGGAGATGACTGGTACAGGTAAACAAACTTGGGTTCTCCAGCAGCATGTAATAGTTGTGCTGAGCAAGTATGCAAGGAAAAAGCAACTAGTAAAGTTCTTATGTGCTGGGGCTCAAGGCAGATCAAGTTTGGTTGTATTGGGGCACCAATCCTTGTTCATGAAATGAGGATTGATAAAATTACTGAAGCTTGTCAGTGCACTTCTGCATATTGCTTGTATGCAGCAGCAAGGTATTCCCTTGTGAGCCCAGCAATCTCTTGCCTGGGGGGCTGAACAGTGGCTTTCAGTAGTCAAAAGATGACTTCAACGCGAGGTGAGCAGTGACAGGTGCTCTGCCCCTCCCTGTCACGCCACCGGTCTTCCCTAGAACCTCTTCACATTTCTTGGCACGTGACCATTCATCCAGGTGGTCCTGCTACCAATGGGCCGAGGAGGGCTGCAGGATGTGTAGTAGGGCCATTATCCCAGAATTCCTTTTTGCTCATATCCCATTTCCTTCCCCAGTGCCCATATGTTATCACACCTCTGGGGAAAGCCTATTGGGTGAGGAGGGGGACTTATAGGTGGCCACCTGATACAAAAATAGGGGTCTCTGGGCACATGGTCACATGCCTGAAAGAAGAAAGAGTAAGGGACCTGACACTTTTTGCATTTTTTTTGATGTTGTCCTTCAACTACCGGTATCAGCAATTCACTTTTTGATCTTTCTGTTTTTGCAGTGTCTCACTAAGATGTGTATGCACGCAATTTTACTGTAAAGGAACATTAGAAAACTAGTATCAGAGAAGTAACGTGGCCACAGCCATAATTTATCTATTCTCTCCTCCCTTCCAGCTCAACCTAAGACACTGCTGCTGCTTGCTGACTCTTTACAAGTGTTACCAACAGCCTAAATGTGGGAGAAGCATATTCAGTGATCCTGAACTTTTGCTTAGAAGGAATAGAAAAGAAATAAATTAATAGAAATAAAAGGCTTTTGATGTGAGAATGAGAAAATTAGATTAAATAGTTCTTACTGTGCTGCGAGGACTCTGGATGCTGCATGCTGTGAGTGGGTAGTCCCATGGGGTGGTTCCCAGGGGCTGGGACTCAAGAGATACACAAATGATGACTGAACTGTTTGTTTAGAAAACTTTTATTTGAATAAATAATCAGTGGATTTTAAATATTCCTTTCATTTGAATCTATAGAGCAATTTGGCTTTCCGGAAACAGGAATGACCTCTCATTTGACAAAGAAAAAGAAATCTAAAGTATTTGTGACGGAGGGAAAAGAAGTTGCTTTAACTGGTGTATGCATTTTCTTCATTAGATCTAGCCTTTTTAAATACATCACAACTGAGAATATCCGCCAGGTAAGGGTCAGTGGCTGCTGATCACTGTACATAATCTTGTTTAATTTTCATCTTAGGGTATTTGCTCTCAGTACGTAGTATGACAGCCTTTGACATGAAGGAATGAGCAAAAGGACACAGTTTGGCTATGTGAAACACAAGGCAAAAGAGGAGGAGAAGGGAAAAACTCCATCACTATCTAGCAGTTGCAACTTGAAGTGTATCACTGCTATGAAGAAATGATGCTAAGGAAGAAAATTTATGATAATCTAGAATGACAGAGTAATCAGTCAATACCTAAATAATAAGCTGTTAAATCTCAATAAGTGCTAGCAAATCAATTAAAAAAACAATCAAGAATGGGTTTGTTTTTGAGAGTGTATATGCAAATTATATACAAACAAGTTTTTACTGGTGAAGGACTCCTTAAATCTATGAAAATCTGAAGGGAACAAAGCTGGATCAAGTGCTGCAGTAGAGAGGAGCACAGAGTAAAATGTAGGGTGTCCCACAGTTGTAACTTATCAGGATGCTAAAGGAAGAATGATGGGCTAACTGAAAATTAGTGTCATGTAAAACTTTCAATGCACTTTAAAATGGGGGTTTTCAAGTACAACCTCTAAACCAGCAAGTTTTAACTTCCCCTGTCTCTTCTAGGGGTGGGGAAAAAAAACCAAACCAAAACCTCTGAACCTCCTTAAAACTGTGTTTTGTGCAGATAGGCAAAAATTGAATAGCAAAGGGTGGGTGAGCTGGTGTCATCATCAGATTATTATGATTTTTACACATGTACGCTTTAAAGTTTTATGATAACTTCTTAATTTTTGTTTTTTATGATTTTGAAAGGTCCGGCTTAGATTTTTAGTCAGTTATATACTATTTAACATTTGAAGATGTTTTTGCTTATTAATAATGCTTGCAAGCTGATATATGCAAATGAAAGATGTGTAAAGCAAACTTCTTCACAAGTAACGATATAGCCCTTGCTGATAGTAAAGGATACCTTAAAGCTAGGAAAGACAAGTTGTAAAGTAAAACTGGTATGTCTGAGGATGCATCTAATGTGTGACACTTGAATACAAGTCGTTTGGTGTTAAATTATGTTACTGAAAAAAAATCATGTGGTACCTTCTAATGAAGCAAAATATGGCTGGCAGATTAATGTAATTTACCTTAGAAGTCAGAAGAGTTATTTTCAGAATGTCTCTCTCCAACTGGATAAAGGTATTCTTTTTGGACCAAAGTCTTTGGGCGACTGCAAATCAGGTTTAATTGTAGTTCATAATTCCTCTGGTATTTAAGCCTTTTAAATGCATTGATCTCTGCCTGTATATATGTATATATATATGAATATATTAAAAAATAAAATTCTGATAGCTTTAGAAGTGGCAGACTAGAATAATTTTATTCATTCAGATAAGCTGAGCTTTATAAATAAAGGTCTCTTGTACTCTTATTACATTTTGAAGTGTTTTCAGGTCTTTGTTTCCTCAGTTTTGTATGACAAACTGTGATCCTGTGCAAATATTACAGCCACTGTTAGCAAGAATTGTGCTGGTGGTGTGTGAAAGGCGCTTGTACTGGTAATTTTTGAGGTGATCAAGGCAATAGGGCAGGAATAAATAAAATGATGGCAAAGTTTTGTTTTCTATTTTAACTTGTACTGTGTTTCTTTTACAGGAAGTAAATTTTAATATGATGAATGTAGGTCGAGATGGCTTACTAAAAAGTGTTGAGCAGTTGATATCAGAAATCTTCGTTCCAGCCTTACAGACTACGGACCATGGCTGGGTTGAACTTGTTGAACCTCAACTAGCTTCATGTATTAAGCAGAACTTCCTCTATTCTCTTGAAGCATTTGTTAGCGTGCTATCAGGAACTCAGCAAAGTCTGTTAGAAAAGGTAGTATGTTCACGTGGCAAATAGACATTGAGCTAGCTGCGGAATGTTTTGTGCTCTGGAGTGCTTGAATTAACTGCTTTGTAGAATACTCACAAAAATTGCTTTTGTTAAACTAGACAAAACCAACACTTTTGTTTGTTGTCATCAGTTGTATGTTGATCTGTGGCTTTAACAATTCTGCAGGTGCTTCTATTCTTGTTTGTTCTGGTGCCATTAACTATTTGAGCTATTAATTTCTTGACTCTCCAATGGCTGTGTCCACTCTTAAACCAAGAATGATTAATGCATGACAACTAGTTGCTTTAACTGTTAGTTTCTACTCAGCCTTTGTCAACGAAAGAGCATGAGGGAGCACAAGGTGCCAGACTGGTAATGTCTCCAGATTCTAGTGTCCACTTCTGACTCAAACCAGTTTAATTTAAACTGAAGTGGGAATATTAAGTGGGGCAATCAGTTACTTTTTGAAGTTTGTGGATTATTTGTCATAAACATTTCAGCATTTCAGTTTTTTTTAACCTGTATTTTAGATCAATCTGAAGAATTGTGAAACATATGATCTGAAAACTCTAAGAGGACCTTCAGATTACTTGATGGTTGCTAACAGCACAGATGCTCTTGAAAAAATAGAAGTCTGCATGAAAGGATGGATCAAACAAATTGAACAGGTGATAATACTGAGCAATTGTAAAATACACCACCATCTGCATATTGACAGATGATGAGTTTAATCCTGTTGGTGTATAGCTACCTTTCTATATAATTAGATGTCATCAATCCCTGTATTTTAAAGTATTTTTGGCATTTTGTGTGCTTTTATTTCTGCATGAGAATATTATTGAGAGATTTTTCCATCTACTGGTAAATAGAGCATATATGTGTCTTTGGAAGCTTAGACCCTGTTTTTGATAGTCATCTACTCTTAAAGTAGTAATTCTCAGTGGATTTGATGAAACAAAAGGAGCACAATAATTCAGTGAACACTATTCTCAGTGGTCAAAATTTCACTTTGAAACATACTTTGCAGGTTATTTGCAGAAAATGTCATTTTCTGTAACAGTGCCCTTGAGATACTACTCCCTTTTTGACTCAGAACTAAAAAGGCCACACAAATTTAAGGCCTCTTATGTGAGATGGTGGCTGAGTTGAGTAATTTATTGTGGGAGGATAATACTGGAAGTTAAATTGTGAATTAATCCATAGTATCCATGTATATTAAGATCATTCAATAATATTATTCTATAATAAAAGGTTCTTGCAGAAAATGATCAGTTGAGAAAGGAAGCTGATGACCTTGGACCGCGAGCAGAGCTTAATTATTGGAAAAAGAGATTGTCAAAATTCAACTACCTTACAGACCAGTTGAAAGGCCCAGATGTGAAGGCAGTGCTTGGAGTACTCACTGCTGCTAAATCCAAGCTGCTGAAGGTTACTATTTTGAGTTACGATGGATGTAAAGACTAGAAATGCTCTGTATACTGTAGTTCATTTTGGCAATGTGTGTAACATTGCTGGTGGGGAAAATATTGAAGCATCTTTGGCTTTTGTTTTCTTTGTCCTTTCCTATTTCTCATCTTGAGTAGATAAAATTTAAATCTAGCTTAACTTATTGGAGAAAACTGAGAATCCCTTTTATCTAATGTCTGATAATGTTCTGCATCCACATGGCTCGACAGAAATAAATACTTATAAATCTTTGAAAAGTCGATTATTAAATCAGAAATTGATTTAATGAATTGGGTATTTAATGAAAAGAAAAAGCCCTACCACTTTTTCATGCTTTTACAGTGCCTCTCAAAACTGCTTGTGGGGTCATAACTTCTCACAATGACACAACAAAGTTAAAATCACAAATATAAAAATAAGTGAATAAGACATGAGACAAATGTTCATCACTCCATCAAGCAGAAATATTTAACAGATGATGTCTGTATATTTTAGAGCAGTTTGTCTTGACACTACTGCTGACATAATCTGTTGAGTCGAGTGGTCTAAACTATGTTCAAAGTCAAGTAATTGATGCAAAAAAAGGACCTGCTCCTCATTTTGGGTAAACAAGTAACTCTCAAGTAATAGATCTGTACTTTCAAATGTGTTTAAAGGCTAATAGCAAAACAGCTTGGGTTTATTTTTCTTTCCCAACTTTTTATTCTTAGAACTGGCAAGCACTGGATATTCGCATCACAGATGCAGCAAATGAAGCTAAAGATAATGTGAAGTACCTCTATTCTCTGGAAAAATATTATGACCCATTATACAATAGTGATCCTGTAAGCAGAACTTTTTAACTCTTAACATAAATCTCTTGAGGCCACTAAAATTAATGTATTTTGTAGGATCAGTTTGGAAATTACACACATAGCATTTGAGGTATGCATCTCCAGCTTGACACTTTTTTCAGTTATGCTGAAAGTAACCTGATGGGATTTCTGACTACAAAATAAAGTACTTGTTATTTTCTTGCTGTGGTATCTGTGCAGCTTTTGGTCTGATGATGAGACTGGATTGTGTGCTATGGGAGGAAGTGAAATCTTTGAGATTAAAAAAAAATAAAAAATGGTGTAAGTGAATATGTAAATGCTATGCTAAAGACAAAGGCTGGGCTTTTGTCTTTGTGTTGGTGGCCAGGTCATGCTTATCCAAACATCTATAACGTAATTTTCAGCTACCTGGATTAGGAGAACAAATACAGTTATGTAAATATTCAGGTGTAAACCTAAATGACCTTCTTGTAACATAGTAACAGGACATTACAAGCATAACAAGTAGTAAACAAAACCAGCCAACCTGAAGCACAGGATAGGAGGAAGGATTCTTACTGTCCTATTATAGGCTAAAGTAGGTGGCAAATTATTGCTTTCATTAAAACTTGTTTTTCAACTGACTGTATGCGTCTTTATAGTCAGAGACACGTGAAGAGTAGCTATGAAGATTCAAAGCTTTGTTTATCCAAGCTAGCTTTCTTTCTCTCTCCATACTTTTCTCAAAGTGAAATTGCTTGAAACAGGGCTCTGGGCAACCATGCTACAGCTCTGTTTGTTTCCACTTGCTATATGCTACTAGAACAGTGTGTTCTTTCAGTGTTTTCCAACATGATAGTGAAAGGATGGGTATGATACCCATAGAAACCACAGTTAAAGTTAAATATGCTTGCTACTGGCACTGTGCAGGGTCTGTACAACTTGATCTGCTTTGTGCTCCCCATGCTGACTTTTACCAAGGAGGAAGTGGTGCCATCTTCAGATATGTTTAGTTTCGAGGAGAGTATAGAACTTGGGGTGGAAGCCATTGAGGTATGGAGAGTGTACCTTTTCCTTACTGATATTTATCAGTAAAATATTGAGAACCAGTTTGTCAGTAGAGTAAAATTGACATTGCTTTGAAATTCAGACATGAGGAGGACCTATCTCAAAAATCCTTGTCTGGCCTATTCATGGGCTGAAAACAGTATTGCTGGGGTCTTGAAATGATGCTTCTCGTCAAGGTATTTAGCAAAAGTCATTTCTCTTGTACACAAGAGTTACTGAAAGTCATATAGGGTATTTGAGAATTAAAATGGGTTGGTGGGTTAACCTTGGTTATGGCCCAAGCACTCTCTCACTCCCACTCCTCAACAGGTTGAGGGGAGAATATAGCATGAAAAAGCTCATGGACTTTTTCAAAAGACATGGGGTTCACTTACCTATTATAATCATGGACAAAACAAACTTGACTTGGGACAAAGTAACTCAAGTTATTGATAATTAAAACGGATTTAGGTAGTGAGAAACAAAGACAAAAATTAAAACCACATCTCCCCACCACTTTACCCCTCGACTCCTGGCTTCTTTGCTTCCTCCTCAGAGCAGCACAAAGGGATGGGGACCGGGGGGCTGCAGTCAGCCTGTATGGCTCTTTGTCTTACACTTTTCCCTGCTGTTGCCTGGGGACCCTCAGGACTCGCAGGGCTGTTTCTTACCCGATTCCCCTCAGCCCTGGCTGCCGGGCAGAGTTTTGCCATTACCCAGGCTTTTTTCGAAGCACCTGCCCGTGGCTGAGGGGTTCAGCTCTGCCATGTGGTGGGGCCATTTGAGCCAGCTGGGACCAGCCTCTCCTCACAAGGGCTGCCTCTCTTGCCAGCACCCACAGACCTGCACCCCAAAGAATGGCCTAGAAGATCACCTTCTCCCAGACATTTCATCTACTGTATTAATATTTTTATGACCTAAATGCCACTAGTATAGGAAAGTTGTTTGTAGTTCCTTTCTTCAAATGAATGCTATGAGGTTAAATGTAATTTTTTTTTATGAGTCTATTTATATACAAGCTTAGATCAGGTTTACTAAAAGAGTGTACAGGCATGCAATTTTTGGTGAAAATATGTGGTACTTTTGGAGAGGCCTTTGTCTTTATCAAATTCCACTTGTTATCAGAACATTTCCAGCCAAGACTAGTGAAATTTTTTCCCTAAAATTGAACTGTAGATCTTGGAGGGTGAGTTAGAGTAGGGTCAGGGAAAGAGAGGTAGAAATGTTAAGAAGACCATGTTCGTAATGCTCCTGTGTTCTCTAATTAGATTTTGAACATGGCAACAGAAGTACTCAGTAAAGGAGTACTATAGTTCAGACTCTGTGTTTCTTTCCAGGTGTCCATGGTGGATGCTATTCCAGGACTCATAAATGCAATAAAAATGATTCAGAGTATCTCTGAATACTACAACACATCTGAAAAGATATCCTCGCTGTTTGTGAAGGTTGGTGCTACAGCATTAAAGGAAATATTCAGGGATTTTTCTGTGTGTCGTTGCTTGAGTGAGAGACAGAACACATAAAGGGAGAAAGCAATTGAGAAGGCAACATTTTGGTCAATTTAATGCTGTTTTTTGAATGTTTAAAGAACTAGAAATAGTGACAAAACTAGTTCAAAGTTACAATTTATATTATTGTTTGTAGTTTGGAGTTGTAAGAATTTTTTCAGACTTCTTGAAGATCCCAGGCTGTTCTCAACCCTGACATGACCTGATTGAGGAACTTTCTGTTACAATGAGCTTTGCCTGTGGTGAACTGTTTTTTGTAACCCTTAAACCTCCTTATATTTGCATAAAGAAGGAAATGCAGTTGGAAGGACAACCTATTCTTCAATGATCACAGTCTCTTGATCTTACCTTTGCTTTCGGATGCGTTTCTTTTCAGTCTTATGGCCTTGTAGTTCTCAGTGTCATTTCAGGGTCGGTACAAAGTGTTTAGGTTTAAGGTGAGAATAGCTAATCAACAACATTTTGATGGCGTAATGATCTGCGGGCTTGATATTGCAAGAGGAACAGTCTATGTGGCTGGTGTTTGGTACTGCTATTTTGCAGGCTTTAGGCCAGTGGAGTCAAAGGTATGGTATGAGGCTGAAAGAAGGGCAAGTTCTGCTTTGTCTTGAAATGCTTTTTTCACAAGATGAAAATTGTTTTTAGGTGACCAATCAGATGATTGCAGCATGCAAATCTTACATTACAAACAACAATACAGCCACCATCTGGAATCAACCCCAGGAGAGTGTTACGGAAAAGGTACAAGCAGCCATTAGACTTAAACAGGTAGGTGGGAGAGAACGTGGAAAACAATATAAGGTGAGATTTAGGAGCATGTGGTTAGGAAAACTTAATTTTATACAAGGAAGCAACATTATAATGTCTGAAAATGGAGAAACTGAAAATACCCTTAGGAACTGAAGCATTTATATTATACTAACAGGGAATTTTGACCAGTGTCTGTTTATCTTCCAGAAACAGAATTTCTATGGTTAGCCTAACTTAAATATGCTTCTTATATGAGAATTACTTGGATGGTCATGCCTGAGTTTCTTTAGAGAGTTTCTTTAGAAAGTTTCTTACGTGATGAAGATGGATGCGTGATAGAAATGAAAACAGAGTGAGTTACTGAGCTGAAAGTATTTCAAAGATATGTGGATAAGCTATACCATTAGAAAGGGCAATTCAGTGAACTGAGAGTTCAGCCGTTGCAGGTTGCATCTAGGCAGAACGTCTTCTGTTTCAATTTATGCCAGTTGCCTCTTGGCCTCTGTTACTTTGAAGAGCCTAGTTCTGTCTTTCTGATAATTTCCCTATAGATTTCAGAAGGTTCATATTAGGTTTTCTCTCTTATTACTTTTTGATTCTTTAATAATATGTGATTGGAAGACTAGAATTTTATCCTGATACTTTCTGAAGAAGCAAATCTTGCATGTTTCTAGTATAAATTAGTGTAAATTTATATGATGTCTTAGCATCAGCAGTGAGTAGTAAGTTTGTGTATTTCTATAAACATATAGCAAATGATTCAGTTGCTGCTTTAAAATATGGTGAAGAATTAGTTTATTTCAGTCTGGTTAGTTCCAAAAGCTTTCAGAAAATCAATAGATTAAAACTTAAAATTTGAATCACTTAACAAATTTAGGAAACTCTGGGCCCTTTATATTAATATTTCAAGAGGGGTTATTCATATGTATATTTGATAAAGAAATAATGAACATTGTAATTTAAAGATTATTTTCTTGAAAGAAACCATTTCAAGCAAATCTGTTGACTATGAAAACTGTGTGTAGGAAGAATTTAATTTTAACGTATTTGAAGTAAGGTTTGTGACCAGCTAAAAATGCAGAATGAAAACTGGAAGCTGCTAAATTTAGACGTGTTTTTGTTCTGGAAAGCGATTTTTGAAAATTCTAAATATTATTAGTCAATAAAACTGCTCAGCACGCAATCATTATTTTCCATCTCTGAAAACTGAAGTTTAGGTTGTCATCTTGGATATTCAGTAAACATATCAAGCCCTGCTATAAAATAGAGGAAACTGAATTTCACGCTAGGTAAGGGTGGAATGTACAAATACACAAATGTGCAGTTCATTGATTTGATAAAATGTGTGATCCAGTAGTGGTATTGTTGGGTTAGTTTTCTGAGACAAATCCTGCTACTGAGTTTATAGTTCTCGTGATAATTTATTGATAAAAATTCTACTTGCTATCAAGATATGAAAATATCTGCATAAAATGTTCTACCTAATGATAGCGCCCTTTATTATATGCATAACTTCTTTTTTCTTTTCTTTCTTTTTTTTTTTTTTAATTAATTCTTTGTTTCCAGGAATATCAGAATTGTTTTCGCAAGGTAAAAGAGAAATTAGAACAAAATCCAGCTGAAAGAGAGTTTGCTTTTAGTGAGGTGTATATCTTTGGAAAATTTGAATCCTTTCATCGACGTCTGGTAAAAATAATGGATGTTTTCAATACTGTGAAAACCTACTCGGTTCTACAGGAGTCTAAGATAGAGGGATTGGAAGGAATGATCACAAAATATGAGGTACACAGTGAATTTTGCATATCCTGTCAGTCTGACTTGTACTTTAAACAGCAAATAATTATGAAAATTAGAAATGTGTTTATCAAGAGAAAAACTAACTCTAAGTTGCACTAAAATTACCAAGTAGTACTTAGTGATGTAACTCTGTGATTCCTGGGGAAGTGAGCGGACAAGGTGAAAAGGGGCAGGTGGGCAGTGAAGGAGGTATGTTTTTACTTTTACTTGTTTCTTTGAGCAATTGGAGCCATGGTTTTATGTTATGATCAAGAGAAAAACTGAGAAGCTTAACATTTCTGTCTTTCTGAACATTTTGCTAGCTATGAAAGTGTACCATGGCCAAAATTGCAGCATGGGGTGAAATAAGTCCCAGTTCAATTTCTGTGCTGCATAAATGCAAACAAATATAACTTTGATTTCTTGAAATAAATAATTTGAAAAACCTATACCAGCTAAATACAAACCCCCCAAAACTTGGACACTCAGACTGACTTTTTTTCATTAAGGAAATATGTCCCTGCCCGTGGCAGGGGTATTGGAACTGGATGATTTTCAAGGTCCCTTCTAATTCAAAGCATTTTATGTTTCTATGAAATAGTGATCTTAATTCCAACAAAACAGATTATTAAATTTACTTTAAATCTGTACTCTAAATCCAGAGTACAATCATCAGCTTTGTGTTTTATGAGGTCAGAAAGAAGTATTTCACAAATGGCTATCTCTAGGGTGGGGGAAGAAGAGGAATTGCTTAGCTGGTTTGCTCTGGAAAGCTCTTAAAATTTAGGCTTTTTCTTTAGTAACAGCAAAATCCTTTTGCTTGTTAATATTACTATTGAGGCTTCTTTCCTGGTCCTTTCATTTAGTAGGAGTAAGACTTGAACAACAAGGATCTCTTCTAAGAATATGAATATGCTAAATCGTGTTATTTTCCTTCCTTCTTTCCAAGATTATCTTTCTTTTCTAGAAAGAATTTACTAAGCCTGAGTTAACTTACCTTATTTTATGTCTTTCTTAGTGCAGTATCATAATTATGGTAGTTATATACTATACTATAATATATATACTTATATTACATGCATAAAACATAAAAATATAATTACCATTATTATGATAATTACACATTATAATAGAAAATAATTATTGTAAATATTAAAAGAAATAAGAAGTGTTCAATGTCTGGAGTTTGTAGACTGCTTTTAGAGATCACATGTGATACAGTGACAGTACAAGCAACTGTGGCATTCTAATTTACTTTACCTTGTCCATTTTGTTATGACCATAAATAAGTCACTTTGTTTTACTTTAATAACTGTAGGGTCAAATATGAGCTTTCCTATTGCAGTCTGCAGTTTTGATTCTTTGACTGCATCCTTCTCAGTAATCAGTTTTCTTCTTTGTTCTCTTCTGTAGTCTTCTGAGAAGAAACCTAAGTACAAGTGGAAGGCTAGCTTAGTCCAAGACTATTCCACATGGGCAGGATAGGTGTGTGTTGCTCTAAATTTTGCTCTGTTCACTGAGACCTCCTCTCTAAAGCTGTGCCAGGAGGCACAGCTTTTCTCCACAGCTCAGGTTGCTGAGAATTTTCAAGTTGTGCTATGAAAATACTTTTTTGGTAGGCTGCAACACAGGCATCTATTTGAGGCATTTGTATTTGAAAAGCTGACTGTGACCATTAGTCCAGGCTGTGATGCAGTCTGCAAACTGTATGCAAATATACTGCCTTATCCATCGCAGCACTCAAGTCCTAAAGTAAGAGCTTTGTGTGAGACCTGGTTCATAGAATCATAGAATGGTTAGGGTTAGAAAGGACCTTAAAAATCATCTAGTTCCAATTCCCTGCCATGGGCAGGGACACCTTCCACTAGATCAGGTTGCTCTACGTGCTGTCCAGCTTAGCGCTGACCACTGCCAGGGATGGAGCATTCACTACCTCTCTGGGCGACCTGTTCCAGTGTCTCACCACTCTCACAGGAAAGAATTTCTTCCTTATGTAGAACCTTAATCTCCCCTGTTTCAGTTTGAGCCCATTTCCCCTTGTTCAATCACTATAGTCCCTGATGAAGAGTCCCTCCCTGGCATCCTTGTATGCCCCCTTCAGATATTGCAAGGCTGCTACAAGATCAGTTTCATTTTGTGGATAGGTGAGGCGAAATTATACATATTTGGGTACAAAATACTACATGGAAGGTTCTGGATAGTACGCATAAATGGCAGAAAGTGATTGTACTTTTTTAATAGTGACAAAATTGAAGTACTGAAGTATTTGATGTGGACCATAACTACAGTTATGTGACTCATTACATGATTTGAAAAATGTTTACAGTAGGAAGTTATTATGTTGCAGGTGTTTATGCTTTACCACTTAGTTCCTATCTGGGATTTGCTTGTTTTTAGACGAAAAGATGGAAATGTTATTTACAGCAAAACAGTAAAGATGAAGTTCCATTGACTTATAAAATGATGGAAGTCTGCTGTGCTGAAAATATACTGAGCTTTGTAGCTGTACTGTGGTAAACTACTAGGATGTTGAATAGCGGTTCAGCTCAAGGGTGATGCTGATTAAGATATACTTTCGTTTGAGTGGAAAGCAACTATGTAAGAGAATCCTGAAATAATAGGTTCAGGGCTGGTGATATGATGCTTCTTACTGTGTCTTTCAAACTGTCTGTTTTTCTATGGAATCAGCTAATTTAAAGAGATGAAAAACGCTAATGTGAAGATATTTTTCTGTGTTGAACTGCATAAGAGAATATTCAATGGATAACAAATGTCTTTGAGGAACAGCAAGAACCTGAACTTTCTGTCAGTTCTAATTGACTTAAAACAGAAGTAAACAATATAAATGAAATTCATATGACCATTGCAACAACTTGAAAATGTCATGTAAACAATTTGCTTATATTGCTAGGTAAATAACTGGGAACTAATGGCAAAGATAAAATGAGAATGTGCACAGCCCATTATACTAAATATTTTGGTGTGGTGAGTCTTTGTGGTAAGCCAATTTTTTTGTGATTTCCTTTTTCTGTGACACTGTTTAGAGCACTGTGGGCATCATGAAGAAAAGGCATTACAATTTCTTGGATCAACGGAACATTCATTTTGACCAAGACTATGAAGAGTTTTGCAAAGAAATAAATGACCTTCATGTAGGTTTTATGATTCAAACAATTTACTGATGAATCTTTATGAAAACACAAATTTTTATTACTGTACTTTATTTGGAAGTTTGCTAGCAAGTTTAACACAAAAATGGATGATTTTGTTGGGTGACTGGGAGCATAGCACAAATAAGTCAAATAATTAACTTTCTCATAGTTCTGAAATCACAAGTTTGTGGAAGGAAAGGATATCTGTAGAAGATGGTGGAACATCTGAGGGTACAAAAGCTTTTGTTGGTTGCACAGCCTCAGAGGGAACATAGAAAGACAATGCCTTGAAAGTTGGCTGTATTTTGTTTAATTCTTGAGAGGAAGAAAAAGGGTGAAATTGATACTGGGGTTAGCTTCATATAAATAATGTTCCAATATAGCGCATGATAAAATGTAAAATAATATCTGGCATGTTTGAGGTGTGTACCCTATGTAGTTCTCTGCTGTAGAATTATTTGCTCTCGTTTAGGATCAATTAAGGGTTTTCATGGACATCACCTTTGAAAATATTCTGAACACTGAAAGAGCACTGAGTACACTGAAGAAATTTGAAAGGTAGTATGTCCTATCTAGATTGCTGAAATTCTGTCTGGCAATGGAAATAACACTTTAAGGATGATGGGAAATGGGGGTCTGAGCAGGAGGCATCTCCTTTAAATGCAAGCAAAAACCAGCTCAACTTTCTCTCACTTGTCCAGCTCTGCTAAGGGATATCTTTCTAGCAGTGTGGATAAATAAACCCCACATTTTTTTGTATCAGAAAATGCAAAGTATAAGTGGAGTTTGTATTTGATCTTTCGAAAATAGCATAAGTGAAGGAATACTTTATGGCTGCTAGAATAATTACCTTATCTTTGTCCTTTAACAATGACATTAATTTGTTACCACAATGCAGTTAGAAGAGAATAAATGCTTGTATTACGAAACAGTGAAATTTTTCTTGATAAATTCACATTGTTGCAATGCAGCCTCGGTTTTTATTACATCAGTCTTCTTATAATACTCTGTTTAATGGAGTAGACTGCTAGTGGTGGATTGGTTACAGTTTGCTGCACATAATTTTAGCTCAGTGTTTGAAAACAGTGACAAAACGGAAAATGCGTAGGCTTACTTGGAAACTTTTATCATCTGCTCTAAATCTCAGTTGCTTAGAATCAGGTTGTGACAGCATTTTTTTCAAGCTTTAGTGAAAATTCTGCTGCTAAAGTAGTTATTTTCTATAGAATGCAAGGGAATCTGGAACAACTGTATTTTCGAGCAATGCATCAGCAGAATTTCAGAAGTATTGAAGGATTTTTAAGTGATTATTATTTTTCTAAGCAGATTACAAATCCCAAATCTTGGTATTGTTGAAAAGTATCAGAAAATACTCCAAAACTATGGCCATGACATAGAAAGAGTCTGTAAGATCTACACTAAGCAGAAGCATGACCCTCCTCTGGCTCGTAATCTGCCTCCAATAGCTGGTAAGATCTTGTGGGCACGCCACCTATTCCATAGGATCCAGGAGCCCATGAAGTCTTTCCAGCAGCACCCAGCTGTTCTGCAAACACCAGATGGGAAGCGCATAATCCACAACTATAACAAAGTAGCAAAAGTTCTTGTGAAGTTTGAAGTGATTTACCACAGCGGATGGCTTCAGCAGGTAAACCAGCTGATTTTGGTTAGGATATCTTAAAAAGAATGTGGTGGATTTTTGTTGTTGGTAGACTACTAGCATCTAGCTTTACAGTCCAGATTGGATTCCTGTTGTTTCAGGGCTCAATGAAACACTCAGAGCAATGTGAAGGAATCTCTGGTTAATAACAGTAGTCAGGTACACTGAGCTATAGACTCAGGATACCTCCTAAGTGAAGGATGAAATGAGAAAAGGTACTTTATAATAAGCAGTGTGTGTACTGCCTGTAGCTGAATTTAGGAGCAATTGATACTTCATTATAACTAAAAAGTTATAATGAAAAATATTTATTATGGAAAAGTATAATGAAGATTCACTGGTAGCTACATCTGTGTCCTTTGGTTAAATGATCTAGTTATCAGATTATCTGACATGTACCATGCCTTGATGGAGCAGTCACATACATTCTCTTTTCATCTTTTACAAAATAACTGTAGCATCCAAGGCATCTCTCCCAAACTGATGTCTTCCTTTGTGAGGTCCTAGTGATCTGTGATCCGATTCTGATCTATGCTAAAAGTACATCTGGTTTCTTCTATAGCAAGGTCAAATCGCACTGGCAGCCATATAAACTTGCTGAGCCTGCTCCAACCTTATATTTATTAGATGAGAACAAAGGGAGGTAAAGTTGAACATAATTTCAAGTTTTAATATGAGCACACATGCCTTGAAAATATAGGATAAGTATATCCGTTTTAAAATCAGTGTACTTGTCTAACAGATGTGGCATAAACCCATGGCTACTGTTCAGTAGTCCTCTGCTCTGTAGGCAAGGAGCGCAGACGAATGTGGACATGAGCATTCTTAGAACACAAGGTGGAGCTCCTGCTCTACCCCTGAACGAAAGGAAAACCGGGTGTGGGGGAGCAATGTACTGTGTGGATTACAAAAGAAACAGAAATAGTTCTGTAGCTCCTACTATTTTTCTATTCTTCTGTGAAATGGAAATACTTAAGCTTAGTGGCACTTTCTGATATTTCCGAACATTTTTCCCTCCTTTTGCCTTTTTGTCACTGGATGGTTATCATCTTGTTTATGCTTTTTTTTTTTTTTTTTTTTTTTTTTTTG
>JANHGB010299110.1:20625-88393 GCA_026283785.1 Coracopsis vasa
TTTAGAAAACATTCTTTAATATATTGACTTGTGAACTGATTTAAGTGATCAAGGGCATCTGATTTAAACCTATTATTTTTCTGCTATAGCAAATGATGTTCAACTTGGATATATTAAAATAATAAAATACTGCGAAGTGTGAAAGTTCCTATAATTTTGTGGCAGTGTAAGATTTGTGCTTCCAATGTACCCCCTACTTCTGTTACTGTTTTCTATTACCTTAATAATGAAAGTTCCATGAAAAAAAGCTATAAATGAGAGGAAGAGATAGATAATGGGAATAACAACGAGTGCAGTAAGATAGCTGGGGAACTGTGCAAAAATACATTCAGCTGTTTAGTTAAGGCTGCTGTGCTGAGTGACTTTGATGCTAGTGGACAGAGCATGACAACTTCACTGACAAAATTTGATTATATGATTTCTTGAAAAATGCTGTGTGAAGTGCAATGATAATACAAGATACAGCTGAAGCAAGCAGTAGAGTCAACTGTATTTTAGACATTGAAAGAGGGTGCAAATTTTCAGTCTGTTATATATAAAAGAAAAATGTACGCTGAAAGAAATCAATGGGATATGAAACAATAAGCAATAGCTTAAAAACAAGCTCCATCTCAATGTAATGTGATACATGAAATTTGAGAAGTAAATAAAGAAAAATAAAATTATGTCAGCAAAATGACAACTGGTAAATAGCAGCAAACTTTTTCTTTTTAGGAAAGATTTTCCTACCTAAGGCATGACTTCTTCCTTGTATAGGCCAAATTTTCCATGTGTGGGGCTTTTATGAATATTGTCCCTTCTAATCACATGGAGAACAAATGATATTCTAATAGTCAAATAGGGCAGTTAAGACAATAGTGTGATTAGGCTTCCCTTTTAAGGTTTGAACCCAGAATCCATAATAAACATTAATTTTAGTCTTTTTTAAAAATTTGCCTAGAGGTTGAATATAATTGGTAGTTCCATTAAGACTGGTGTGTGGTGTATCTGCTAGGTAGTGGAAAACAAGCAAAAGGACAAATGAGGATGTGTTTGTTCAAAAGATATCTGAAGTAGTTATCCAAGAATAATTTAGTTCATCAAAGAGGTTGTGTGCAGCCTTATAGCAGAATGTAGAATAAGTTTTAATGAAATGAGAGTTCAGATTTAAAAGCATTGAACTAAAAAAGTCTACGCCTCTGTTTTTGATGTTGGACTGTGGAATGCAGCTTACGATATATAAGAACCAACAGAAAAATATCTGTGGGGAAAGGACAGTTAACTTGATTGTTAAGCATTTGAGTACATACAGATTTTGTTTATAAAGTTTTGTTCTTGATTCATGCAATATCAATCTTTATTGCCAGCAATATCTGATTTTAGTATCTGCCAAAATGATATTTATGTCCAAAAGAAAGTATTTTGTTGTACTAGCTTGTCTGATCAGGAATGATGGCTTTGTTTCCTGCAGATTGAATTAACCAAAAGAGGACTTGAGTCATCTCTCTTGGTAAAAGCACCAGAAACAGGAGAATTATTTGTGAATTTTGACCCTGAAATATTAACTTTAATCAGAGAAACAGATTGCATGGCTCACATGCACCTTGAAATCCCACCTTCTGCAAGTGTTATTCAACAGAAGAGAGACTGGTACAAGAAGATTGTCAACAATTTGCATGTGGGTTTATTTTGGTTATTTTATATATGTGTAATATACATTAAGATGTCTAGGTTCTATACATATGGAAGAGAAAATATGAAGTTCAACTATTATGCATTAAGAAAATATTGGAAAATCTGTTTTTTATCTCTATGACTTCTTGAGGCACTTTTAAAAAGAATTTCTGGACTTTGTATTTTCTGTGAAGTCATTTCAAAGATGCATGGGTTTAGAGAAGTTCTACAGAACTTGGGAAAGAGATGAGGCTGGGAAGGAAAGGAGGCTTAGAAGATGCCTCTCTCTGTTGCCTGCTTTCTAAACAATAAGCAATCTATCTCTTATCCAGTACTGGAGTCAACATTGTTTATACTTTGTTTTGAGAGTGGAAGGAGCAGGTGGTACGCCTTTAAAAAGTGTAAAGCATCCAGCAAGTAGCAGCGTAGTTGCTGCACCAGTGTTTTACACAGATATCTATGGAATAGTTTAAAAACAGAAGCTCAGACTTCCCTTTTTCTCATCTTTCAAATCCTTTGGGTCGTTTTGTCTGCCTACGAACAGACAAGGTTCTTGATGACTGAAGTTGAGGATTCAAAGATAGGTGTTTAGAAAACTATACCTTCAAAGGGCTACTTGATTCTGAAATGGGAAAAAAAAAGTCATATTAAGTCAAAGTTATTGCAAGGATTGTGTTATGCAAAACATGAAACTAGACCAGCAGGTTAAAGATGCATTGGAAACCATCACACACACACTAGCTTACTCCACACAGTGGGACGGGAGAGGGAATCTGGACGTTAAAAGAGAAAACATGTGGGTTGAGATAAAGACAATTTAATAGGGAAAGCAAAGCCAGCATGCATAAGCAAAGCAGAATAGAAATTAATTTAGTAATTCCTATCTGTAAATCCAGAGGAATTTTCTTAATTTAAATTATCATAAATATGTGTATGTGTGTCCTGGTTTAAGCCCAGTTTAATAACTGTTACAGTTGAACCCAGGACAATGTGGAGACATTGAAATCATTGTATATTATCTAGTGCTTTAATTTTCTGTTAATTTCAGATGATGCTGGCAGAATATAGAAGAATTAAACTGAAAATACAACACCCTATTGAGCAACTGGTGGCTCCTCGGTTAGCAAATGTAGACAACGCTATCCAGCCAGGTCTAATGTTACTGACATGGACATCCTTGAATATTGAGAAGTATATTAATTCAGTTTTTAACAAGTTAAGTAAGTCACTTGCCTCTTTCCATTAACTTCAGCTTGTTTGTTTCTATATAAATGCAAGCTATATTGTTAAACTTACTGCCCTTTATATGGTTTAACTTAACTGGCTTATGCATGAAAGAAATCAGAATTTTCATCTATCCTTTATGAAACCTCTGTTTTTTAAAATGCCTTCTTTGTCTCACATAATTGTCAAACTTTTACTAGTATGGAAGAGATGGCAGTTAGGATTAGACCAAGCATAAAGTGGTGGGGAAAAGGTTCTATGCATTCTGAATTCAAAGAATGATAGCTAGTTTTCAAAAGAGCTCCTAGGTTTCAGTCTTTTCCTAATCTTACCTTTCATTTCTATAATGTACAATACAAGTTCTTGGATATCTCAGCTGAGTTGGCACTGTCACTGTTCAATAGCTTTTCATATTAACCTTTTGTTTTTTTAACATCAGTGTCTTTAAAACCAACACATACACATCTTGGGCAATAGCTTTGGAAACAGATGAGCTTGTCTTTTCAAAAGATTATCACAAGATTGCACTGAGATGCATATTGTTTCTGAAGAGTCCAAGTTCCTTTTGATTCAGCTTAATTACTACATCAAATAGATTTTGTTTTTTGAAATTATATAAGTAGTTATAGTGGGAATTTTCATTAGTTGAAATAGCAAATTAAAATGCATTTTGGATGCTAACCTGACATTGCACTCAATTTAATTCTGAGTAATACAAGTAGTTTCAGTCTGAAACTGGCACCTTGCTGGTATTTAAATTTCTGCATTGAAAGCAAATTGCTATTAAACTGTGAAAATTCTAGTGATTGTTTTCTGTTAACTATTATTTGACTTTTTTTGAAAGATAGATGTTTTATCTGTCGAAAGTTTCTGTTGTGAGTGTGTTCTCCAAGTGGTAATGAGTTCAAGCTGTAGAAGTATTCCTGGACCTCAGTTGAATTTTAATGTCTTTATATTTGAAATGCATATATTTTTATATACATATAAGCATATACATATGAGCTCATCTTATACACATTTATAATATTTTGCCTGTTATATCCTAGAATATGGATAGTATATGATAAGGTGCATATGTTATGCAAAAAATTAATTATGATTTCAGTGATGAACCTTGCTATAAAAGTTTAGATATTTGAAATAAGCTGGTTAAGGTGTAGAATTCATACAAAATTAAATATGATTGTTTGTTGAAGTAAAAGTTTAAGCAGAGCACTGCGAAAACTATTTTTTCAAAGTTCTAAGCTTGTCTTGAATCTTCTGTTTGCTTCAAAAGCTGGTCTGGAGTTACTGCTTGACCGAGTGAATGACTTGGTTGAATTTCGTATTGATGCTGTCCTTCAAGAAATGACTAGAGTGCCACTCTGTAAGTTGCCAGATGATGAACCACTGAGCTGTGAGGAATTTCTCCAAAAGACTAAGGTTATTAGATAAAAATTTCATATAGAGAAGTTTGATGGGTTTGAATTAAGATATTTTACTAATTTTATGACATAGAACTAGTGCAGAATTAATGAAGCATGCATGGGAAAGTGAAATAAGGGAATCCTCACTTGCTTAGCTGCAACCTTAAAAAGGAACAAAAATACCAAATGCAAAGAGGTCTGAGTTCAGATGTTCTTTTCTGAGTTTGTTACTTTCAAGCTAACTACTGTATGATATTTCTTTCATGTTTTGATGTCACTCAACTGAAAAGCTTTTCCTCTGTGATAGCATCTTTTTTGTCATTGTTGTTTGTTATTTAATTCAACTCCTTTAAAAAAGGGAATTGCCCATCTGATGCCTGTGAATAGCTCTATAACAAGTGCACTTTGTTGCCTGGGAGAGTAAATACTATGCAATTGTTTGTGTACTGAATATCTTTGTTAATCCCAAACTCTCTTGAACTGCTAATAGGATGTGCAAAATATACTCAGAAGTGCCTAGGTGAAGTTATTCTGGAAATAGCCCCTTCCTTCCCCCCATCAAAATACTGTTATGTTGACAAGGATTAACTGTGAGTAGTTGTTAGTCAGTTAAGAAGCTGATTAAGCTTGTAATAAAATTGAATGTCAGAATGATTTTATGAGGCAATACTGAAGTATTTTGGCAATACTGAAGTATTTTGGCATTTCAGGATATAATGTTTAACTTGTGTTTTATTCTGAAATAAACTTTAAGTAAAAATTGTAGAAAATCATGTCGATAATCCCCATCCCTGGCCTCTCATAGCAATAAATACTGTAAATTAAAGGTTTTTTTATTACTATAATTAACTTTTTGGCCTTTCTTCTTTTGTTCCTTGTAACAGCTCACATTGTTAAACACAAAGTAAAACTTCCTATTTTATTCAGTGAATGGTTATTTTATAAATCTCACACTTTTGTAAAGTTTTTTTGTCCACTCTTTGATGCTTTCCTGGTAGGGCTGGTACTATATTAAATGGAATAAAAATATGTGAGTGTGAGCACAAAAACCTTCTTAACACTGCGCGACACATGATACTGCTTAATCTTCTGCAAGAAAATGTGAGCTGCTACACAGCAATTACAACTTCACAGCAGCAAACCAATTTGGGTTAGCAGAAGAAGTGGTATACTAATCCCAGTTACGGGTACAATGAAAACAGTAACAGCATTTGTAAGCTTATTGTAGTTTTTAATTAGAAGGGACTGTAAATAAGTTCTATCATATAACAGGTGTCTTTAAGTTTCTAAAGAAATTGCTGTAACAAAAATATTCAGACTGTGGAAAAAAACTCAAAGTACTTTGTTTAGGAGTAGTTGTGATATTGCAAATCAGATATGGCTTCTCTCTCAACTAGACTGAATGATTAGGAAGATCAAAGATTCTGTCTTAAAATTTGAAAGTGACTGAAACTTTCTAATGGCGTAATTTTTCCAATTATTGATTTTTAATTAAATGGAGGTAACCAGGTTTGATTAAGCTTAAAGAAATAGGAGATAACAAGGAATAAAAAAAAATATAAGGCAGTTATAGTTAAAAGTTAGGGTTTGCTAAATCACATATAATAAGTTTTACCATAAGTATTAAACCCCCCTGGACAATACTTTAATACATTTCTGAAATTTATTTAATCTAATTCTTTGATTCCTTATTCCCCAGTTACTAATTTTCTTATTTATTCTAATAGATTTTGGTAGGGGTTTTTATCTCCTATCTATATATAAATGGGAAATATGGTTGGCTAATACTCCTTTGGCACAGCCAAGTAATGTAAAACGGCAATATTAAAAGAAAGGTTAAATCTTGTACATCTATATTGGAAAGTTAAGAAAATTAAGAAGAACTTACTTTTGGGAGCCCTTTAATGGAACTAGGCTTTGTAAACACTGACTAATTAGATTAACTATGGATGAGCCATATGTTTTAAGAAAAAAGCCACAGCGATTTTGAAAGACATTTATGATGTGTTTGGCACAACAAAAAAATCCAACAGTAAATAGTTTGGAACAAACCAATTTAAAAATAATATTCTATATTGATCTTGTTTTTCACAAGTCTGAGGCCTTGACATTTGTGTTAATGAAGGCTGCTGTGACTGAAATAGACACAAGAACTGGGAAGATAAGAACATGTATTGTTTTTGTTTGATAACAGGAGCTCTGTATAAGAGGTTCTCAGACTTTACATTTAAAAAGCTCACTGGTGGAAGATGCTGTTAATGAGCTGATTAACATGTTACTTGACACTGAGGTACAGGTCAGTAAAGAAGATAAGTCAGTTGTACCCGCTGGTGAAGTAAGGGATGAAAAAACAGGTAAGAAGATTTTATTGTAGCCCTGTGGTTATGTTTATTTTGCATGCTGATAGTGTGTGTTGAGAGTTATTGTAGCTTAGCTGACTGAAGTATCAATCAGTATCTAATGTCTAAAGACTTTTGTTTGAATTTGCCTGAATAACTGATCATCTATCAATCATTTATCATCTGCTAAACAGATCAATATTATCAGTCTAACTTGCATGTTGAAATGTTAATGCCATAGAAGCAGCTGCTTACAGGCTTTGCATAATTCCTAGAGTAATTCCTAGTGCTTAATTCCTAATAGAGAAAGAATATAAGAAATAATATCTAAATCATGTCAGTTTGTACTGAGTAAAGAAGATGGATAGGAGTGAAAGGAATTCTACACCAAGGTACAGATTACAAATGAGTATAATCGGCACTTCTGTAAAATTCAGCTGTTTTTCAGAGATCTATGGAGCTGTTGCTTTATTGTGTTTTAAGTCCCATAAATTGATTTAACTAACTAGATATGTGATGTTTTAGCAACAGAAGAGGAAAGAAGATCAAAAATTTTGACTTCATCCCACAATTCCAGTGAGATATGGGCTGGACTGTCTCCTCCAGTAAAGAGGAAGAGAACGGATTTAGAATTATTAGAGGAAGAAGCCAATGAACTGCTTTCCTACTTCAATCATTGTAATATTGACGCCCTTTTGAAAGTCATTCGAAACACTTTGGAGACCATACGCAAGCGTATCCATGCATCTTCCACAGTCAGCTTCTTAGGTGGCCACATTACAATACTTTGCTTTATTAGGTCATAAAAAGAAAAAAATTATAAGTATAATATCCCTAAACTATATAAAAAAAGCATCACATAGGTAAAAGAAGGGAAAACAAAGGGTGTTTGAATAAGCTGTCTTGTTAAACCACCATTGATAACATGGTATATTTCCAAAGGATTATTTTTCTCATGTGACACTAGGAATGTGTCATTGCAATGCTGTTACTCTTAGGACTGACTGTACTGTTCTGAAGCCAGATATTATGTTTGGAGCTGACTTAATAAGTACTTACTTCACCCTGGCTTTTCCATAAAACTGTACGAAAAAATAGAGAAAGAGGTGTGTAACTGTATCTACTACTAATTGCCTTCGGATCTTTCTGTACATTATTACGAATCACTCTTCTGAAGTGTTTTCTTGTTCCATACTTTTAAGAAACAAATATAAAGACATTTTTGTTTGGTCTTTGTATCATGCAAAGCATAGAATATTAGAAGATTCTAGGAAGTTTTTGTGACCAATTTAATATGCTGACAGGGAATACAAGCCAAAATTTTCTGCTATGAATCAGTTTAGCTGCATGGAACAAGTTAAAGAGGAGCTTCATGGAAACAAATAGCAAAGCACATAGTTTTCGCTTGTGCTGCTGTAGACTTTATGTCTTGTAAATTACTCAGGAACCCTTTTCTTCTTAAGGAATTGCATTAAATACTCAACATTAGGATATATATATTGGTTTATATCATTGCAGTGCACAGTCTGACATCTTGAAAAAAATGTGAACAACCTTTTAAATATTTTTTTCATCTTTCATTTAGAAAATCACAATGCTTCTAAGAAGAAAAAAAGTGCTCATCCTATAATTAAGACTAGTATTAACTTATCTATCCCTAATATCATCATGTCACCCTCTTTGGATGAGGTACAGCAGACGCTTAATAAAGCTGTACATAGTATTGTGAAAGTAATGAAAGGAGTTGGACAGTGGAGCATGGAGAGAATATCAAAGGTTTGTGTCTTTAACAGCCTCACTTAAAACTAATGTTTCAAAACTACTGTGAATAATACATGAAATTTTATTTCTTCCTCAGAAGAAAATGTTAGAGAAAAAAGTGGCTTTGTTGCGGTGTGAGAGCAGAGACAGCGATTCTGATGGTGGAATGAAAGAGTCTGGAAAGAAAAATATCCATGGTAATTATAAACTCTGACATCACTCAATTTAAACGTTAGGTTAATGTGCTTTATGCAGAATATGTTAAAGTATATGAAATACAAAATGCATTAAAAATGATAGAAGGAAGACTTCATAGATTTTAAACTACCTTGGAGAAGAAACAGGATATAACATCAATGCCAGTGCTTCACTTTATGATTAGAAACCAGGCTTACCTGAGAATACTTGTCTTTGTGTGGATTTGAGTAAGGGGATATTTTTTGTGCCTCTCAGAGTGTTGTACTGCTTTGCCAGCACAGTAGAAATTGTGAATGAGTTTGGAGAACAATTATAGTCAGTATCACTACACAAAACATCTTTCATGATTTGTCAGTGTGGTTTGTAACATGGCATATTCAAATGGCATCGTAAAACTTGTGCTGAAATTCCTATTCAAAGGGTAGGTTGAATTTAAACACAACCTGGTACTGAATAGAAATATTTATATCAGTTGCATCATTGCTGGAGAGAGGATTGTGGAGAGGATTGAATAGACTGAAATTTCTTCAAGGTTTTTAACTTAATCTGTTTTGTGATCAAAATGGAAATAAGGTATTGAAGGCATTAGTTCAAGGAAGTTTAAGATGATATCTTTGGTTGCTGTTTGTTTCATGTCTGAAATGGTTTAGAAGCAAACCAAATTAATTGTTGTACTTTGTACTTCAGGTACTTGAAAAATAAACTGAGTCCTTTTAGGTTAGCTCCCTCTTGCACACCTTAGAATTAGGATAGAAATGCTTGAACTGGTTAAGAAATGAAATTGCTCTTTCAAAAATAAAAATTTCTCTTGCACGAGATGAAATAAGAAATGATAACAAATTCAGTCTTGTGGGCATTTCCTAACTAATGGACCTTCCTTTTATTTTTCTCTTCTTTTGAGGACTGGCTATGATCACCTTCTTAGATTTAATGTTAATTTGTATTTCAAATTGTCTGTTGTGATCTATCCCACATTATTTCAAAAAATAAAAATATATATGTATTTGCTCAATGCTGACACACCAGTAAATCACTTGGGTGAAATATACAGGATAAATTTTGGAGAGAGGTGAGAGAAAAGGAAAGATTATATTTGAAAGATAGGAGTGGAAATTGTTCTAAATTTAATAGAGTACCTAGATGAAGCATGTTTCCTAAAATGGAGAGGTTTATTAATTTGTGGCAATTATATTTGTCACCTAGACTTCTAGTTTCTTTTTTGACTAATAAGAACACTTAACTTTAAAATGCATGCTTATTGAAAAATAGGTCATTAGGTTTTGTCTATAAGAATTTGCTTGTCCTGAACAATATATCTCTCCTATAAACTGCTTTTGAATTTGAATCTGTTTTTGTAGATAGTCTGTCAGATGTATCATCACTCAGTTTGCCTGATCCGGTGCAAAGCCAGAACTACTTTAAGAGTGTTTCAGAGAACAAAGAAATTATTAAATTAGTCTCTTTACTCAGCACTGCTATCAATTCTACAAAAAGGGTAAGACAATCAAGATGTTAATTTAATATCACTAGCCAAGGGATATTAATGTATTACTTTTAACATCCTTGGGCAATAATTGTAGGCATTAAAATCAGTGATAAATCATACGAATGAAAAAATGTGGGATGGTGGATAGAAAACATGTGGCTGCAAATTTGAAAATATGTTTTGAAAATGTAACATGGATTGTGTACTCTGTTCAAAAATTTGAGGTTTCGAATATTACATAAGGTAAAAATTAGATCTGATTAAAAACTTATCTTCAATTGTTGAAAACATCATAAAATAACTCTAGGTCTAGTTGAGTTGTATGTATTTAATATAGAACTGGTAGCAATTGTGCAAGTGTGTTAAATACAGTTTTATTCACATAGAAATTCTAAAGAAACCAGCATGATTTCTGGCCCATTATGAAGAGTTAATGAAGAGTTTTGGAGAAAAACTGGTTGTTGGCTTGGCATTTGTAAAGTACTGCATAGGATTTGTTGCTGAAGGTTACAAGGTAGCTTAAGGGATATGCATAATTTCTTTGCCCTTTTATTCTATGCACTCTCTAGCAAACTGTAGGTATTGAACTGATATTTCTTTGGGGAACTCTGCATCAGTTCCTTCTGGGGCCAGTTCAACCTTGCAATGGAGCCTTTCCAGGTGAAAATTTCTGACCCAAAGCCTTGTAACTTCAGTGGTATGAAAGTATAGCAAGCACAATGACATACAGACTTGTGCTGAAGAATAAGGTGCAGTTGATAATGATAGATAGTTACCTTGGTATTTTAATACTCAATATTTTGTAATTGGAAACTTTCCATTTAGCCAGATTGAAATGCCTGCAAGCACTATGTTTATCATAAGTCATGATGAGGATTATCCCTTATAGCATTCACTTCTCATTTACTTGTTTAATTAGCTGAAGTGACAATGATTAAACTTTATCTGATATTTCCCGAACTCCTGAGAACCAGAAAAATAATTGTTTCACACTCCTTAATAATATTAAAATCAAAGATACCTGAATTGAGTGTAGAATTTAATGTTAACATCACCAATATCATACATGTAATAAATTTTATCTCATAACTGTTCTTGCTATTTTGGGCCCTGGAGATCACATTTCAGTTCCTAGTTCAATAAGTGGCAGTTAAGGACAAGTGTACTCTATCCTGGTCTTAATGGAGTACTTTACTTCCCACTGATTCCTAGAATTTTGACTGAAGAATCACTTCTTTGGAAAAAAATGCAACTGATTTGACAAATAGAATGTGATTAGCGTACAGTTCCTGGCAAGGCTTGTGATTGCTAATGGAATTTGCTTTAGCTTAAATTTACCAGCTGCCTTATTTTTAGTGAGGTGATGCAACCTGCTTCACCATAGACTTCTTAATGTATTCCAACAAGCAGATGCTAAGAAATTAGATGTAATCTCTACATACAATACTGAGAATCTTTCTTTGAACCTCTAATGTGTTTCAGGAAGTTCTTACAGCTTTGGAAAGTTTTAGTTGTTACCACCACATATGGCAGAGGGACAAGGAGGAAACCATTGATAAATTAATGATGGGAAACCCATTACTGTCTGAATTTGAATCTGAAATTCTGCATTTCCAAGACTTGGAGCTGAAAATCAGTTCTGAGCCTGAATACATCTGCGTGGGAGCTATTGCACTGTATACTGGTAGAGTTCAGCTTTCCACTTCTCTCTAGAGATATGTGCTTTCTGACTCCCAAAAGAAGGAGAGATGTTGCTTAGTTTTGGGTGGGTGAACTAGGTTAGAGATGGAATGGAGAAAGGAAATGGCTGTTTGCTGTTTTGCAAATGCATGCAAAAAAACCCACTAATGCAGGGGTATCTGTGAAGTTCAGCTGGAGATTTTTCTGCCATCTGGATACTTTGCTTACTTGCAGAGTGAGTGGCAGATGTTTGCCTATCCTTCTGTCGCTGACCCCCATAGGTACATATTTTAAAGGAGTAAGATGCTACATTTGATTTATATTGCCTTTCTCCTTGTGTGGTTGCATGCAATGAGACAGCTGAAAAGCATTCTATTTAACACAGCTGATAAAGTGAAACATGCATGTTGTTGCTGATTCCCTTTTTGTCATGAAAGCCAGGCCTCAAATCAAGTAAGTCAGGTTACACATCACCTGACTAAATTTTGCATGAGCATTTTACACCAGTATAACAGCAAGGACAGTTAGAAACTATGATGGACTGTAAGAAATGCATGCGAAAGATTTTGAAGTGGACGTCAAATCTGAGGGAGCAGAATGATTTCTTCATTAGAAAAGAGTGTCAATCAACTGTCTTTGATTATACCATAACGCAAAGAACCAGAGAAACAAGCTGGCTATTGATACTCAGTGGAGGTGAGGTAGTTCTGATATTTAATAAATCAAAATACCATCACATATGAAAGCTAAGCATGGGAAGAAGCACTGTGTAAAAAGGGACACAAGTGATTTCTGCACAGGGAACAAATAGGTAACAGTGTTGAAATTATATCCAGCTAGAATGTAATATAATGCTTATGTTGGTATTGATTTTTTACTTTTCTGTTGAGAACTGAAAGGAAGAAGCTTGTATTTTATGTCATAACTTTAGAGAAATGGACCAGATTGTTGCAAAATTGGGCAGCAACTCAGCAAGACTTCAATCTTTTCTCTAAAATTTTTTTGCCACTTGGTTCCACTGATGCTACAGACAAAACTTAGAAAAGTAAATAGTTGATGGACTGTTTGATTTCATCAAAAGTCAGACCTCTTTCTTCAGCTTCCATAATCAGACTCTTACTTTTCCCTCTCACATTATTTTTTTTTTTAAAGACTAGTTTTTGAAAAGATTTTAGACTTAGATGAAAATGTGAACCGATTTGTTAGTGACGTATAGGACAGAAATTTCTATAATGGTATACGAACAAGATGACAAGCAATCCTGAATTGCAAGCAATCCTATGAACCACTCAAAGGTGTCAATGCAATTTCATGCTTTTCTGTACATGGTATATGGGTAGTTAGTCTGAGAAAAGAACTGGGACCAAAAAGAACACATATTACATAAAGATTAAAAGTACATCTTAAAAAATATCTGCAATATCTAAATATCTGTTAATTGTTCAATGTTTTTAGCTGATTTGAAGCTAGCACTGAGAACAGAAACTAAAGCCTGGGTGACTTTGCTGGGGCGTCATTGTAATAAGAAGTACCGAACAGAGATGGAAGCAATTTTGACTTTTATAGAGGAAACTGGCAAGAAGTTAAAACGCCGCATCAAGGATCTGGATGATATAAGAATAGCCATGGCAGCTTTAAAAGAGATTAGAGAACTACAGATCTCCATAGACTCTCAAGTTGGGCCTATTGAGGTAATTAACAGGAATGTTGACTGTATGGGTGCTGTTTCAACAGAGAGCAATTATTTTCTGGGTTAAAGCTTAACAGTGCTTTAACTTTGAAAAGGTATGATTAAATATGTGTTAAATATTCGGTGGCAGACCTGTTGTGTTTCTGTAAACGTTTTTTGTATGGAACTCTGATTAGGACAAATGTAGGCTTGTTGAGGTGAGGGTGGTTTAGTGAATAGTGCAGAAATTGAGTGATTGCGTTAAGAAGAAGATGAGGATACAGATATTTTATGCAAGAAAGCTTTTGGTACTTTCTGGAGCTTTTTGGTACCTCTTCTTTAAGAAGTCTGTGTATGAAAAGCATTGATTTATTGATTTTCCTCTCTGTATTTATTTTTTTTTGGTTAGACTACCGAAGAAGCTGATTATATGTGTGAGAATGATTGATTTATCAACTATATCATGGGCTGAAATAAACATAAAAAATTTACTTCCTTAAAGAAGTTCACTTACTAGAATATATTTGTTGAGCATCTGTATGCAATATGTTCTTGTATGTGCAAATAATGTAAATGTGCATAGAGCCTTTCCATTGCCTGAAGAGTGCAGCTAAGAAGGAATGTATCTCTCGGCCTTATAAGGTGTGAAGGTCTCCCTAGTTGTGTGAAAGAGCAAAAATGGGACAAGTAGTTTATGGTGAAAAGCAAAGCATATCTGTATCTGGAAGCTTCTGTGAAATTTTCATAGGTAATGTGATCTCTTAGGAAATGACAATTTTGGAAATTCCTGGTAAAATGTATCTTGATTTGCCATGTGATGTATTTTTCACATAGTGGGGTGGCAGACAGATAGTTTTGCAAATTGCAATTTGATCGAACTGGAAAAGGTAAATGAAAATAATTCCACTCTATACAAAATTTTTCAGATGGACTGTTATGCCATAAGATTAATTTCTATCCACCTATGCTAATTTAGAGTAAGTGAATTCCAGTTGTGATTTCTGTGAAACTTGACTCTGAATGACAAATGATTATAACATTTGAAATAGTTGCAACATCTTAGTTGTGGTAATTTTTTATGTGATTTCCTAATTGTTTTTTTTTTTGTTGTTGAAAACATGAAGCAGAACTTAAAGGTCTTTGTAGAAAAGAAGGTTGCTTCACTTTCTTGAAGGCCCCTGCTTAGATACTTTCTCATCGTTCACCTACCATAATATTCAGCTTGGGTTATGGCAGATAACTGATGATATGGATCAGAAAAATATTCTAATTAAAATAAAACTAAAATCTGTAGACTTAAGGAGTACTTTAATTGGAAGTAGCTTTTCAGACAGTCAAATTGCTCTAGGACAAATAATCTATCAGAAAGCAGAATGCCATGCAAAAGATGAGTTGTTAAGGAGAGCTAGCTAGTTTTAATTTTGATGTTTCTTCCAGTTTGGTATTGGTTTGCCAATTGTTATGCATAAAGTTGAGATTTTCTTTTCCTAACATACGAATCTCTGTTCTTAAAAATTTTAAATCTTAACATACATATATATGTAAAATTAACTTACCATTTTGCGTATCTTGATTGAACCTTCTGACAGGAATCCTATGCTATGTTAAACAAATACGGTCTTCTTGTGGCCAAGGAAGAGACAGAGAAGGTGGACACTTTGCACTACACTTGGGAAAAACTGTTAGTCCTTGCAAATGAAGTACAGAATGAGCTCATTGCTTTGCAGCCGAACTTCAGAGGAGAGCTTATTAGCACTGTGAAGACTTTTACTGAAGACTGTGTGCAGTTCTATTCAGATTATAATCAGGCAAGTGGTTTATTGTATTAGAGGAGTTTTTGACGAGCAGTGGGAACATGGAAAGATTGTGGAGTTGACTAAAGGGGGTAGACATCTGTCTGAAGATTATATTTGTTCTTGTTAACGTGGTATTTGAATTTCAGTATAAGACAGGCTTTGCTTATTTTTTATATGTGACTAAACTATGTAATGCTGGTAACAGCTCTTACAGATTAAGACTTGAAGCATTTAGGATTTATGATAAACAGCTTGTTGGCAGGAGCAAATGTGAAGACTGGGACTAATGAGAAATTGTTTTATAATGCAAGAAACATTTTCTGATGTTGCATAGAAGTACAAATGACTTAAGCTCTTAAATTCTTCTCAGTAGAATATGAGTCAAGCTGAACCACTCTTTTATCATCTTCTAAGTAATGCTGGTTTTTACTTGCCTAGCCTTTACACTGTTATGAAAACTTCTGTATTAAAAGAACAATTAAATTGCTTTCTTTATTCTTTAAAAATGAAAAAAGTGCCTATTCTAGTAGATAACTGTGATCTCTTGGTTCAGTTATATCTGACATAGGGATGTAAACCTGCAGCCACAAAAATATCGGAATTTAGCATTTAGAAAATGATGGCTAGAAGGAAGTTGTGGCTATATTCATCCTCTAAATTAACATTCTATTTATGTATTTATTTTAGAATGGGCCAATGGTGGTTGGTTTACAGCCTCAGGAAGCCAGTGACAGGCTTACTATGTTTCAGGTACTGCTAATTCTAAGGCATTGCTTAATAGTTATTGTAAGTAAATTAACACCTGTAGACTCTGAGAATAAATCAGAGCAGCTGAACTAATTTTCATTGATATATTGGGTTACTGATTAGGCAAGGTCTATTTTAACTTAATGAGAGCTAATTTGGTATTTTTTTCTATGCATTTGCAAGGAATGCTGGTTAAAATTAGTTTTTTTAGGAGCTAATAAAAGGCTAAATGATGAGTAATAATTACTAGATTTAAGTATCCTGATAAGTCTACTCTCAAGTTTAGCATATTTGGCTATATGCTGGTTTTGTGTTCATTATTGTCTTTTAGTCATGAATACAACTCTGCCCAATCTTCCCTTACCTTCTCTTCTCTTTTTTTTTTTTAAACAGTATTAAAGATTTCCATTTAAACTGCCTATTTCACTATTTTTACTGTTGAAATGCTTTGTTTGTACCATGATTAATCTCTATCACTGTAATGATGGCTTCTAATGGTTTTTCTTTTTCCATAGTGCTATTCATTTGGCTTCCTACTACATTCCCTCACATTACAGTTGACAAATAAATTTTGTTATTCTTTGCTGCTTAAACTATAGCAACCCTTACTTCAACCCTTCAGTAAAAGAATTGCACAGCATACCTTGAGGGGTAGAATTTGCTACATCCACTTTGCTTTGCTTTGCATGCCATGCTCCACCTCTTCAATGTGCAAGCATTTATTGTTCTATCACTGTGCCACATGGAGTAAATGGCCTCCCTGTCAGCTTCTAATGTGCCTCCAAGCGAACAAAAGGTTACTTTTCTCATGAAAATTGTTGACAAAGCTGTCAACAGTGTAAGTTGTTAGTATCTCCAGTATACTTTTCTAGTATTTGCTAGACTTTAATCACTAATGCAGCTCTAAGCATAATGCCAAATCTTGAATATTTAATTTAGTTTAATCTGTTTCTTATTCTTTCCTAGAATCGTTTTGATAATCTTTTTCAGAAATATATCACTTACACAGGTGGGGAAGATCTTTTTGGTTTGCCTGTAACTCGGTATCCTCAGCTGCTTGAAATAAAGAAGCAACTGAATCTGTTACAGAAACTTTATAATCTGTATAACAATGTAATTGACACAGTCAGTGGCTACTATGATATTCTTTGGTCAGAATTAGACATTGGAAAAATTAACAATGAACTCCAGGAGTTTCAGAACAGGTGAGAAACTGCTGCTGTGGTAAAGATGCCTAAAATAATTTTGTTACTTCTGATATATGATTATAATAATTAACACCAAAAATGTATTTATTTGTTGGAACATGAAAAAATGAAAAATAGGAATTTTAATTGATAAATATATCCGCTACCAACTTTGTAAAATAAAGGAGCTAGATTTTGACTCTAGGTGTTGAGGGTTATTGTTCCTTAGAGATCTTCCTGGCTATTTTTTTTTTTATGAGATTGGAATGTATGTTAAAATTGCTATTTATTTTGTTCATGAAGAGAAAATTCACTTGTTTGTTGCAACAGTATTATTCATGAGGCAGATTCACCCTAGACCTCTAAGGCAAATTAATGATTTGCTGAAGAGTTTTCCTACAAAATCTGATGTATTACATACCTGCATACGTAGAAGCTGAACTTTTCATCAAACCAGTAATCAAATGATTTAAAGAATTAAACCTTCATATTCTGAGGAACATGATTTTTTTTTTTTTTTCCTAGAGTACAGAACAGGGCATATCATGAGCTTCACCAAAATGTAAAATCAAGATATAAAGCAGTTCAGTTATTTTTGAAGATAGCTTGGACAAAGCATATTAGAATTATGCACTTACGCTCCTTAGAGGTTAGCCTGCAGGTGCCTGCCCAGCTCTCAGTCAATGAAATAGAATGGAAACAGGTTTTCTTACATGCAGAATCACATACACAATCTTCAGAATACAAGCAACCTGAATTTGAAAGATATGTGGTTGGTCTGTGGTTAAATGGGTAACAGAAAAAATATTTGAAACTTGTGGAAAAAGCTGTCATTATTTCTACATAGATGCCGTAAGCTTCCTCGTGGTGTAAAGGAATGGCAGGCTTTCTTTGACCTAAAGAAGACCATTGAGGACTTCAGTGAATGTTGCCCATTACTTGAGCATATGTCAAGTAAAGCAATGATGCCTCGGCACTGGAAGCAGATTGCAGATCTCACTGAACACAACTTTGATGTGGAAAGCGAAACATTCAAACTGAGGAATATAATGGAAGCTCCACTCTTAAGATATAAGGATGAAATAGAGGTATTGTGAAGAAAGAGAAATGGATGCAGGAAACAAAACAATCTGCTTGAATAGTATAGGAGTAACAGTAGTAAGAAGGAAAATGGAGTATTTCTAAAGAAAAAACAGAGAAACAGACTATCACTTCAGCTTTCTGTATAAAATGATACAAATTGTGGTGTCAACTCGTCTTTTTAAATCATGCAACTTGGCCCAGGAATTAATTTGTAAGGGTGCCTTGCTTTCAACTTAAAGATATGAAAAGTAATCACTGTATTAATATTTTACTCCCCAAAGCTGGGCATGTGGTATGCAGATTATTAACTATGGTGTTTGTATGTCTGTAGATCTTTCCACTTAATAAATAGTTGCTCATCAGCCTCACTAGGATTAAAGGAAATACGCGTTAGATTTTTATATTAGAGACATGAACCATTCATGGCTTGTTTTGACACCCTTTTTATTTAAAAGGATATCTGCATAAGTGCTGTGAAGGAGAGAGACATTGAGCAGAAGTTAAAACAAGTGATAGCTGAATGGGACAACAAAACATTTGTCTTCACAAATTTTAAAACCCGTGGGGAACTTCTTTTAAGAGGTGACAACGCATCAGAAACAATTGCCACTATAGAGGACAGCTTGATGGTTCTTGGCTCTCTCTTGAATAACAGGTAATATGAAAAGTGGGGGAGATAAAAATATCAGCAAGAAGCTTTGTTTTATTAAACAAACCTATATTTCACAGAGAAGGCAAATAAATATCTAGATAAAAACTAAGAGCTTGCTTGTCCTTGAACTGCTCATAGGCAAGTTCTTATTGTCTTTATACTTCCAATAACTTCTTTTGAAAGCATGTGGATGCAGTTCAGACTTCTTGAATAATCAACTTGATAATTTCATTGATGAAGAAAGTGGTGATGAGCAAAAGAGGGAACATTTCCTGGTTGCGGCAGGCATACTACGGGCATTACAGGCACTGCTGCTCTGGCCTTGTGACAGGTCACTGTCTCATGCTGAAGGTGCTGAAAATCCTTGTTAAAATGAGCTTCAATTTGCCTGATTCAGCATGCCAAAGCCTGCACACAGAACCTGATTGTCAGGCAGATGTTCAAAAGCAGCAGCTCAGTTGATAAGGACCTCTAGGAGTCTTGCAGTTTTCAGGAATCTTGTATAGTCCTTTTCTGAAACCACTTTGACTTAGAGTAAAATTGAAATCTTGCTTCTGTTTAGTTTCTGTTGGATCAGAGCTGTGCTACGCACCATCTGGACAAAGCAGAAAGTTGGGGCAGATTTGGTTTATGGCTGCTAACTAACTGAATTAAGTATAGGTTTTTATATTTTCACTTGACAAAGATGTAAGTAGCAAAATTATTCTTCATCCTTATGAGTAATATGCTGGCTTTCAAGAGATTTGTTCCTTCTTGAAATAAAGCAAGTGTCTTCTTTTTATTTTAGATATAACACACCTTTCAAGACACAGATTCAGAAATGGGTGCACTATCTTTCCAGCACAACAGATATCATTGAGAACTGGATGACTGTACAGAACTTGTGGATTTATTTAGAAGCTGTTTTTGTTGGTGGTGACATAGCAAAGCAGCTTCCAAAGGTTTTCAGACATGCCTTTTTTCAGTTTGATTTTCTATATTATAAAATTTAACCTAGTAGTCATAATTTATGTGGTAACATAAACTTTTATTTTTTTTTTGGTAATTAACGAAACTGGCCTTGCTGAGGAATTAGGTAAACAAATATTGTGTTAGAATAATAACATTGTGTGAGCTAGTTGATCTATTTATTTCTGTATTGTAAAATTGTTAACCAATAAGTTTTGTGCCTAGCAGTACGTAGGAATCCTTATCTTGAACTTTCATAAATAGCTTTTGAAATTAAAAATTAACTTTCATTTCTAGAGAAAAAGTCTTCTAATTTAAAGCATGCACTTCAAGCATGAGTTTTCTGTCTTTTTCTCGAAGAATGATTTAAAGAGAAAGTAGACAGCAGGCTTGGCAGTCAAGTATAAAGCTGTATTGTGTAAGCTGTAAGATTTGTGTTTTTCTAAGCTGAAAAATCCTTAGAAGTTGGACATTAAATTACTAATGAGATTACTGTTGAAATTACTGGGTGCCAATTCTGCAAGCAAATACCTTTCCCCTTTTCTCTTGCCCTTCCTCCGTCTCTTTCTTTCCTTCCACATTCATTGTCATATTTCAACAGGAAGCAAAGCGTTTCTCTAACATTGATAAATCCTGGGTAAGGATCATGACCCGAGCTCATGAAACACCCAATGTTGTTCAGTGCTGTATTGGAGACGAAATCATGGGACAGTTGCTACCACATTTATTAGAACAGCTTGAAATCTGTCAGAAATCACTTACAGGGTAAGATTACTACATGACTGCAGTCTTGGGCAGATGATTGTGAATTGTGTAACTAGGGAAAGAGCAGTTGCTTGAGTACTGTCCCATGGACTTTACAAAGATGTTCCTGTTCAATTGACCTGAGTAAACAAGTTATCAAAATGATACACCACCTCCATGACACTGTTAGCAACTATAAAGAAATATTTAATTTGTAACTAAGCTATCACTCTATCTCTGCTGAAACTGAAGCATGATCCAGCATGTTTTCAATCCAGAAGACAGCCTAGGATTTGTACGTTCTGTTCAGACTCTTCACAAATCCGCGAGAAATTCAGTATGGAGACCTAAATAGCATGTAACAGACTTAATGTAAAAGCATTTTATTTTAGTTTTGTTTCTTTTCTTTTTATTGATACTTACATAATAACAAATAATAAAAGTTTTCCATTAAATGATTTCTGATGCTGAAAGAGTAGCTTTAAAGCAGGTGCTTAACATGAAGGAATGTTGGGTAAGAACTGCTGTCATTACCACTGCTAAAAATTGCAATTATACATTGCGAGAAATGCAGGGTTTAAAGACGAAAGGATGTACAAGCTAATTGAATTCACTTACCATCTACCAACTCCCCACCCACCTTCCTATTAATTTTGATTTTAAATGCAGGTACCTGGAGAAAAAGCGCCTCCTATTTCCACGATTCTTCTTTGTGTCAGATCCTGCTCTCTTAGAAATTCTTGGCCAGGCATCAGACTCTCACAATATACAGGCACATCTCCTGAATATCTTTGACAACATTAAAACTGTCAGGTTCCACGAAAAGGTATGTACTGCTCATACCTCAGTGTTTCGTCCTTTCAAATTAACAATGTGTGATACTTGTTAAATAAGAAAGCTACCTGGGTGCATAGGGCATTCAGCTGTTTTAACAAGCTCATCAGCTGTTTATTTATTCAATTTAACATAAAATTATATTGAAGATTTAATTTTATATTCTCATTTACATAATAGGAAAACTCTATATAGAATAGCAAAACAAACAAAAAATTGCACCAGTGCTTAGGTTTCAGAAAAACCCCACCCAATACTGAACTGTCTTCTGTGGCTTAATATAGGCTAACATTCTCTCAAATATGCTTCTGATTCTTTATGAGGATATGTGTCTTTAGATTGCCTGTATTGCACTTTCATTCTTTTTTTGATTGTAACAAAAATATACCTAGTCTCTCACTTGTTTCTGAGTTATTCTTAATATTGCCTTCAAACCTACAGTTTGAAGAAAACTTTTCTTATACCTTTTACAGGAACAGAAAGCAACAAAAAAAAATTTCTTTTTTTTTCTTCTGTATGTCAACACTTCCATTCATTTGAAATTCCTGGAATTGGTCATGTTCTTTTTGTGTTTCCATTAATTTTCCATTGTAAGGCTGCAAATTTTGTTAGGATATTAACCCACCAGTAATGGGGGAAGGTTTCCTTTATTGTGACTGGAAATCAGATAGTGTCATTGAAACTTAAGTGAAATTCAGGAATTTTCAACATATTGAGGTTTGTCTCCTTCTTCAGACGACAGTGTTTTATTTAAAGCCTTGTTTAAAGCCTTTCTGCATACCAGAAGTAATGATTTATTTGTTTTTACATTTCACTTGAAAAGGTTGGTATAATTTATTAGTTACCTAAATAAGTTTGATGAAGTGATGTCAGGAAAATAGTTATGGTAAAGCTAACAATAAATCTACAATCACAAGATGTTGCTTTGCTTTTATCAGATATATGATCGTATACTGTCGATCAGTTCACGAGAGGGTGAGACTGTAGAGCTGGCTAAACCTGTAATGGCTGAAGGTAATGTGGAAGTTTGGCTCAATTCTCTGTTGAAGGAATCTCAGCTGTCACTGCATCATGTTATTCGCCAAGCAGCTGAGCACATCGAGGAAAGTAATTTCCAGCTGACTGAATTTCTTTCTACTTACCCATCCCAGGTAATATCATTGTTAAATCAATGAATAATTGGTCACAGATATGTAGCACATTAATGGAGTTTTTTCTTGGTTTTGCAATCAAAGTTGCAGCCAGTGTTATAAATGCAAACCTGACATTTAAATTAATCTGAATCAACTCAGCCTTTTAAATTACACTTTACATATCTGAAAACAAAAGCAGAAAACTTACCCTGAAGGGTTTTTCTGGTTCCTTTTTTGTTTTTTCTTTTTCTTTTTTTCCTCCAAAATAATGTTGAATGCAATAAATTAATGTAACAGAGTTAACACTTTCTTTACAAGCTTAATACTTGGCTAATGAAGGAAAAGTAGCAAAATTCTATGTTTGTTTATATATTCAGGAAAACAATATATTTACTGGTAAAGACTTGGAGCAAAAGGTAGTGTTGAGTGAAAATTATTTTCTTGGTAGAAGCTTCTTCACTTCTGATCAGGAGCGTTGATGGAGAGAGAATAAGGAGTTTGTGAATTATTAAAAGAAATATTTTAAATCAAAGCATTAGTTTTTCACTAATTAGTTATTAATTATAAAGTGTATTAATTAGACATGGTATTTATATGCTGTAATTATATTGAACAGTTGTATCACCAGTGCTTGTATCAGTAGTGCACTGTAGACAGTATCTACAAGACTGAAGTGTGTTCTTAACTATGTGTTTCTGAATGGAGTTGGGACACAAAACAAATGCATGGGGTGAATGACCTCAGTTTGGATGCATGAAAATATAATTTTTTACAAATAGTAGCAGGATGCTTTCTTTAGTTTATCTGTGTCTGAATGTTCATCTTAGGTGAAAGAGAAAAGATTATGAAGCATATACTTTTATGTTTCCTAAGGTTGGGTTGTTGGGGATCCAAATGATTTGGACAAGAGACTCAGAAGCAGCTTTGACTAATGCCAGGTATGATAAAAAAATTATGCGAAAGACGAACCAATTTTTCCTGGATCTTCTAAACATGCTGATAGATATGACTACGGAAGACCTTAGCTCAGTTGAGCGAGTTAAATATGAGACATTGATCACTATTCATGTGCACCAGAGGGACATTTTTGATGTCCTGGTAAGTCCTGAAAAATTTACAATGAGGTATGAGGTGGTTTTCACATATAAAACAATGTGAAAGGACAAGAATAAAATATTACTATACCTATGAACTCATGACTCTTAAGCTAAACATTTAATTTCAGGACCATAACGATTATGTGACCTTGAGTATTATAAAAATGATGATGTTGCTTCAATCCATGTCTTAGTTTCTCTTGAAGTAATTCAGTGTTTTTTCTCCCCACAAGCAATAGCAGAATTTCATAATGCTTTGTGTTGGCCCACTTTAATTAGATGTCTCTGTTGCACGATCACTTAAGGGACTTGTTTTGTCTCATACATTGTGTTACAAGTAATTGTCCTTTCTCTGGACTACATTGTGAATTTCAAAGAATAAACAGAATGAATGTAGAGTTATAGTACAGGAAAAAGTTTGAAGTTGGCTGAAATTACTATCCCCTCTGTTCTAGCTTCAACAGCATACCTAATTATTATTAACAGATTTACTTATCCACACCTCCTCATGCTGCCACAGGATACTAGCATTAGGAAAATGAAAGCATACACTGCTTAAACAGTCAAACCTAAAATCTAGCATACCCTTTTACCTATAGGAAGCTCTGGACCTGACTGAGATTTAGCTGTCTAGGAAAAGAATTACTGAGACTTTTATTTTGATTTATTTTTCCTCAGTAATTAGTGAGAATTACTGCCATTGCTGATAGGCAGGCATCTATACTTTCTTTGTAAAAAACAGTTGTTTCTAGTTATAATCATCTTATGTAAACTGTAACTTTTAGATACAAACTGCCAGGGCAACTTTTTTAATTGTAGAATCATAGAATGGTTTGGTTTAATAAGGACCTTAAAGATCATCTAGTTCCAGCCCTGCTGTCATGGGTAGGGACACCTTCCACTAGACCAGGTTGCTCAAAGTCCCCTCCAGGCTGGCCTTGAACACTGCCAAGGATGGGACAGCCACTTCTCTGGGCAACCTGTTCCAGTGCCTCACTACCCTCACACTAAAGAACTTCATCCTAATATCTCATCTAAATTCACCCTCTTTCAGCTTAAAGCCGTTCCCCTTTGCCCTATTACTCCATGCCCTTGTAAAATGCCCCTTCCCAGCTTTTTTGTACCCTTTAGGTACTGGAAGGCTGCTATAAGGTGTCCCCTGAGCCTTCTCCAGGCTGAGCAAGTCCAGCTTTCTCAGCCTGTCTCCATAGGAGAGTTGCTCCAGACCTGTGATCATCTTTGTGGCTCTCCTTATGTCCTTTTTATGCTGGATGCCCTACAGATGAATGCAGTACTCCAGGTGGGGTCTCACAAGACCAAAGTAAAGAGGGATTTTTGAGGTAAAAATCAAGATAGATAGGGCCTCCACTATTCTGTTACTAGCTGTTCTTTATGCCTTTCATTATGATTGTGGTGCTACTTAGATGAGATAATTGCAAAAGTTAATGTTAACCATGAATACCAGAGCCTTTTTTTCCCCTCTTTTCTTAGTGTTGCATGCATATCAAGAGTCCTACAGACTTCGAGTGGCTGAAACAATGTAGATTTTACTTTAATGAAGACTCTGATAAAATGATGATTAAGATCACTGATGTGGGTTTCACATACCAGAATGAGTTCTTGGGCTGTACTGAGAGGCTTGTCATAACGCCTCTTACAGACAGGTGAAAAAGACTGACTTTATTCCTTTATTCTTTGATGCCAAAACTAGGCTTTTATAAGAGCAATTTAGTGATTCCTACTGGATGCAAAATAGATCTCTGCAGAGTATATCCTTCACAGTCTTAGCAAAGACAATAATTTTGCATGGAATATGTGACAGTTTTTGTTTCTGTGCCTTACAGCATGAATAAATTCCAGATTCATTTTTTGCCACACTTGCATGATCCCCACAGATATGACGTATGGGACTCTGATTCTCATGTATGTGAGGCTAGTACCTGAGGATCAGGTACATTCAACAGATACAATATGCAGAGAGTAATACAACATTTACAGGCAAACTAATGAAAATAGCTAAGGAAGAATAGACAGGAAAAAATTTTATACAGCTGCAGTGGATAGAAAGACATTGAAAGAATTGTAGCGTTACTAAGAGAGAGGTCTACCTACCCAACTGGAATAACATGAAAAATGCTTTATAAGCTGTTATTGGAAAATAAGGGCATCGGGCGTTTCCTTTTGTTTTGTTTTTAATTATTGCATACAGCAAATCCCAGGGTTTCTCTTTAGATACAGCTGTTAGCTGGTGTTTTACTGCATTACACATAGTATTTTCATTTATGAAAATGGGATGCACTGTATGATCAAATTTTAAAGGTGGTTGAGAAAGGAAGATTTAGCTGTCTTTCATTATTGTACTTCACAGTATAACGTAGTTCAGAACTGCTTCAGCTAAAGCAATTCAGGAACTAAGCTAACCAAAGTAGATTAGTCAGCATCTCTGTATCTTCTCTCTTCCCTTCTTGTGATGCTTCAGGTGGTTGATTATTGAAGATTATCTGCTCTTCAACTTTATGTAGGAAGAGACAAACAATATTATCTACATCAAAGTCTGAATGAAGGGTCTTCCTTCATACTGATTTAAATTGTAATTAGAGGCGTGTCATTTCAGTAGTTTTCTTGACTCCTTAAAACCTGACTTTCCTCGTGTAACACACTTGAGTAAGTTCCTCTGTTGCTATGCAGAAAACTGTGTGCTGCAGCCTCATTAAGTGATGACAGCCTATTGCCTTTTAGATGTTATATCACTGTGGCTCAAGCTTTAGGCATGAACATGGGTGGAGCACCTGTGGGACCTGCAGGAACTGGAAAAACTGAAACCATCAAAGACATGGGACGATGCCTTGGAAAATATGTAGTGGTCTTCAACTGTTCAGACCAGATGGATTTCCGAGGACTTGGGAGAATCTTCAAAGGTAAGATATTTGATAAAAGGGTCAACTGTATTCTAGGGTGCATTAAGTGCAGTATAACTAACCAATCAAATGATGTTTGTCCCACTGTATACAGCATTGGAGTGGCCTCACCACAAGGTGAGTTTTGGGGTCAAAAATGTAAGAACAGCAGGTGGTTTTCAGCCTTTTAATAAATTCAAATAATTAATATCTTGTTAGGAATGTAAAATATATTTGCAACACTGTCTCCAAGAAATATAAATGTCTGAAAACATAAGACAGTTTATGAAAAGATACATAAAGACACTTAAAATAATCAAGGACTACTGCCAGTACAAGAAGAAAAAGCTGTGAAATTTATTGTTGAACTGGCAGAATGTATTTGATTCTGATTTCAGTATTTTGTCTCCTTCAAATGTCAAAGTTCTTATCAGTTGAAGGAAGTGCATGACAAGCACTATATATGTTAAAAACAATTGGCATAGCTCACTGAAGTTAGATTCAGACAACATTTATTTTTTTCGGTGCCTGAAGTTGATATCCGTCAGTTATGGCAGATGTTGAATTGGAGATCAAGTGAAGGTCTTTGACTGTTGTATTGTTGCAAGTGACTGTGTTGATGATTTTTGTTTTGTTTTCCCCAAAATACGTGGAAGAATGCAGTTCTGACGCAGACTGACTCCCGGCTTCTTTCCAGGTGAAAGCAACTTTATTGTTCTTTTTAAACTGTGCAATAAACTATTGACCACCCATCATATTTTCATAGACTGATTACAGGGATTTTTTTGGAGGGGACAAGGAAGAACAGGAAAACATTCAAGACACTGAGAGAAGGAGCAGAAAATGATGGATATAGTGTACTGGACAAGCTTAAGGACTTCTGGCACTTTGTGAATTCTTGCTTGAAAAAGAATTAAACTCTTCTCCTTGTCCCTTTCCCCTCAAAAATAAACCCCTTCCACACTCCACACTCAAGTTAGATTATCCTGAATTTTAGCTTATGAATTGCAAAAAACCCAAAGGTTTAGCAAAATAATGGTCAGATGCTTCATTGTCTTTCTCTTTGAAGGTCTTGCTCAGTCTGGCTCCTGGGGTTGTTTTGATGAATTCAATCGCATTGATTTACCAGTACTATCAGTAGCTGCACAGCAAATTGCAATTGTGTTGACATGCAAGAAGGAATGTAGAAAAAGCTTTATTTTTACTGATGGAGATAATGTGGAAATGAACCCTGAATTTGGCATCTTTCTTACTATGGTAGGTATTCAGTAGGTTTCTAATATGCCAGTGATGATTGCACAATAATAATTTCTAACCTGGTATGTTAAATGTAGTTGCCGATTCTTTTGTTACTCAGCTGTTAGAACTCACTGACAATTTGAGAATACTGCGCATTACTACAAAAACAGTTTACAGGGTCTTGTTTCAATGACATCAAGCACATGCAATTAACAAATATAGCCAGCTTTGTAAAAACAAGTTGTTACCTAAGCGCTAAATTAATTCTGCATGCTATGTTCTAGTTCCCAAAGTATGCTTTTTGTTACAAGTACAGAAAAATGGCTACAGAAATATAGGGAGAAGTAGTCAGTGAAAACAGGACCTATGAGACAATATGTGGAGGACCTATGTGATTTAAAGCCAACACCCTTTTTGTCAAACCAGGTTACACATTCCTTTGCTGATTCTTCTGTTTCTGCAAGGTGCAGTTAACTTCATAACCTATTCTTCCCTCCAGAATCCAGGATATGCTGGACGGCAAGAGCTTCCTGAAAACTTGAAGATCAACTTCCGTTCAGTGGCTATGATGGTTCCGGATCGTCAAATCATAATTCGTGTCAAATTGGCTAGTTGTGGTTTCATTGCTAATGTTGTGTTGGCGAGGAAATTCTTTACACTGTACAAACTGTGTGAAGAACAACTGTCAAAGCAGGTCACTATTTTCATATGAGGAAAAATATCTTAGGGAAACCCTATATATGATGTCACAACTTATTAGTATCTATGTGAAGAAAATGAAAATGTTCATGTCCACTAAGTAAGCTAAATGACACCTGTGGTTTAGTAGTGCAGCCCTCTGTTGTTCTGGAGGATTAACTCCTGCTACAGGTTATCTGTACAAAATGGGTCAGTCATTCAAAACACATCTTATTATTAAGATTTATCTTTAATGAATGGTGATGATTGAGGCAAATAAATCTCTTATATATTGGTTTGTCTTCTAGAGTGGATTAAGAGGCATTTGGTTTGTGCTGTCTGTGCTTGTTTAGATATTTCTCAAATAAAGTCAGTTTCCAAGATCCATAGACGATGCAGAATAATGCTGCTAGTTTGCTTCTTAATAGTCCTTGAGAACCTTATCTTGGTTCAAAGACCTGTGATTACCTTTCTTTTCTCTGTCACACCTTACTGTTTAGCAGAGATGGGGAATGAAGTTCCCCAGAGTCATACAGCCAAAGAGTAGGATTCTAGAGGGCATTTGTGCCACATGTACCACTTCTCATACATATCTATATCTTAAATGATAAATAAGAGTTGTTTGATCCTTGTTAATGCAGGGAAAATTTTCACAAACTTTGCATATCTCCTAGGTGCATTATGATTTTGGCTTGCGGAATATATTGTCAGTGCTACGAACATTAGGAGCAGCAAAAAGAGCAAATCCCGCAGATACCGAGTCCACCATTGTCATGCGTGTGCTGAGAGACATGAACCTGTCTAAACTAGTAAGTTCCAAGGTGTTGTGGAAGCCCAGCCTGTAACCATGCAGCCGCTCGCTCACTCTCCCCTTTTCCTCTCCCCACTCCTGGAGGGATGGGGAGGAGAATCTAAAGAATGTAACTCCCACGGGCTGAGACAAGAACAGTCCAGTAACTAAGGTATAACACAAAACCACTACTGCTACCAGCAATAATAATAATGATAAGGGGAATAACAAGAGAAGAGAATACAACCACTCACCACCTGCCGACCGATATCCAGCCTGACCCGAGCAGCAATCTAGCCCTTCCAGGTAACTCCTTCCAGTTTATATACTGGCCATGATGTGCTGTGGTATGGAATACCGTTTTGGCTAGTTTGGGTCTGGTGTCCTGTCTCTGCTTCCTCCCGGCTTCTTCTTCTCCCTGGAAGAGCATGAGACTCAGAAAGTCCTTGGTCAGACTGAACATTACTTAGCAACAACTAAAAACACTGGTGTTAACAGCATTGTTCCCAGGCTGAGAGTCAAAAACACAGCACTGCACCAGCTACTAAGACTGAGAAAAATGACTGCTACTGCTGAACCCAGGACACCTGGGTTAATTAATTAAATTGCACTTTGGAATGACATGTTTTTCTCTGAAATACAAATTAAATCTTTTGAGGTGATCACTAGAAGATTGTATGCAGCCTTTACACTGAAGCTAGCTTGGAAATGTTCTATTCTCTCAGTGGTGCTGGGTATTGGTTTTGGCTGGGTTTGGGTTAATTTTCTTTGCTATACCTTGTATGGGGCTGGGAGGGAGTGAGCAAGAGGCTTTGTGGTGCTTGATTGCCTACCTGGGTTGAACCACAACACCTTGAGTTGCTCAGATTTTTTTTAAATGTATTTCCCCTGCTACCTGTAGAAATAAGCAATCAAATAAAAGTTTATGGAGTAACCTCTTGAGAACTTTTATCCTAAAGTATTTAATAATTCTTTTGAAATAATCTGTTATTCATAGTAATGAGCAACGTCTGTCTTAAATAGCTAACAAAACTTCTTCTGTTGCTGTGGTACTTCACCTCCTTTATAAATATTTTCTACACCTTAGACAAATAATTTACTATTTACATAAATGTTATTGCTAAAATCTACTTTAATAAATTCAGTTGGTTGATTTTCAGTAACTTTTGATCTCATGCTATGTCTTTAGCACCTAGAGCGTTACAATAGGTGTTTTCTTGCATTTTCAGATATTTCTTTAGCTCTGATACAGCTAAGGATTTTTTTCTTTTTTTTTTAATATAAATAAGGTTTTAATCTGTGTTTCCCCCCCCTCCCCGGTTTTCACTAGATTGATGAAGATGAACCCTTATTCCTGAGTCTAATTGAAGATCTGTTTCCAGATATCCAGCTTGATAAAGTAGGCTATCCTGAACTGGAAGCTGCCATTGATAAACAGGTGATGTTTGTCTTGATCTGTGCTGCTGTGGCATAACTATCAGTAAGTGACATCTAAGAAAATCATTGCTTTTGAATCTACCCAGCTGGTAATAATATGTTTTACTCTTTAGAGGAAAAGTAAACTTTTCCATAAATCTTTACCACTGGTAGATTATTATTAAACTTGTTTTTAAAGGTGTCACTGAATTGCGATTGTGGTGTCCTGTGGTTTTCTTGTGAGTCATTTGTTGTGACCAGTTAGAAAAATGCATGTCTACATTCCCCAGCAAGTTGAGAGGTGAAGGGGAAAAGAGAGCAAGGGTTTTGATAATTTAATATACTATTTAGTTCAGTTTAGTTAATTATTTAGTTTAATAAATTGTTTAATAATGAAAGAAAACAGAAAAAAACCCAAATCATGCAAAAGCAATTGCTCACAGCAGACTGATGCCTAGATAGTCTCTGAGCAATGGCTACTTTGGAGAAAACTCACTCCAATTTTACTACTGAGCATGATGTTATCAGTGTAGTTAAACAATCTTTAAACATCCCTTCCAACCCAAACCGTACTGTGATTCTATGGTATGGAGTATCCTTTTGGTCATTTGGAGTCAGCTGTACCAGATGTATCCCCTCCCAAACTCTTGCTCACCTCAGCCTACTAGCTGACTGGACTGTGTGAGAAACAGAGGTCTAGATGCTGTGTAAGCACAGTTCAGCAATAGCCAAAACACTGGTGTGTTATCAGCATTGTTTTGATCACTATTATAAAACATGGCAAAATGGAGAAAACAACACAGATCCATCACAACCAGATCCAGTACATATGTACAACTGTTAACAGGATCTTTTGAGAACATGTCAAGTCTACTTGTGAACATCTTTTTTGATAAGGGAAATATCTAGCCTATAAGATTATCATAGAATCCATGAATGTTAGAAATTGTCAAGAGAAGATAAATCTCCAGTGATGGCATTAGACTACCTTGTTTTATGTAAAGAAAGAAATCAGTTCAGATACATTCTATTAGTAGCATCATTAGATTTTGTATATGTATTACTGTATATATGTGGACTCTGGAAAAAAGTCAGAAGGTTATATTCTATAGTGGAGAGATAGGCAGCTTGACTGGTTTGGTGTCAGCTTTGAGATCTGTTAAAATATAAATGTATCCATGGAAATGGTGCATCTGATGTCCTCGTGCTTTGCAAGCTTCATTGCTTCAGCAGTGGTGTTCTTCATGACGATGACGAGTTAGCGGCAGCATATACTTCATGGTTGCTGTTGATGAATTTATCTTTGTGCTGCCTTCTGTTCTTGGCTTCCTTGCAGATTGAGATAAATAAGTTGAACTGACATGAGCTTTGATATGTGAGTAATATAGCAAGTGGTAGTGCCAGTTCCATAGTTACAATTGACTGTGACAGTAATTTTAAAAACTGTTTTGTCTTATCAGTAAAAAGTTAGTCCTTTTTTTACTGATAATATTTTTCTGAGTTTTTTTTTAAACATAATTAAAAGCAGAAATCATACTTAAAATAGTTGTTATTTTGAGTTCTTCACTTTTATAACATGATCTTGAGATTTTAGAAAATTTTTTGACTGTCAAAAACATATGGTGCTCTATGAACCCTTAAGAAATAGTTCTAGCTTTTCTCTACTGGCTAAAATCTGTTTTGGTCACTTCCAGCTGAGTCACTTTCACAAGCAACAGCAATACCATTACAGTGAGATAACTTCTTTAAGCTTGGAACTAGCAAAAAGTAGTAAACAAGCATATGATATCTGATTCTAAAGCATCATGTCTTAGAACGATAATATTAAGAGGTTACTCAAAGCTCTGTCTGTATACTGAGAATTAACAAAATGTTTTACAAAAAGCTTTTGACTATTGTAAGAATTTAGAAACACAAACATCATCATAAAAAAGCAACTGTTCTGAGAGGCAACTGAAAATGCTATATGGCTATGGAAGACATTACTAGCAAAAGTGTTTCTAAAATTCTTGGCTTTTCCTTAAAATTATGTTTTAACCCTAAAAAAAATTATGTTTTAACCCTAAGAATATGTAAAAAAAAAAAAAAAAGATTATTTTTCTTATTTTATTTTTCTGAATGCCTATTTGAATACCAAATTTCTTCACAGAGAGGATAATGAGGTATTGGAACAGATTAGGGAAGTAGTGGAATCACTGTCCCTGAAAGTGTTCAAAAACCACGTAAATGAGGACCTCAATTATATAGTTTAGTGGTGGTCTTGGCAGTCCTGGGGTAACGGTTGGACTTAATGATCTTAAAGGTCTTTTCCAACCTGGCTGATTCTATCTATCCCTTCTTTTTCCAAAAAGTTTTTCTTTATATACACAAAAACTTTACAAAGAGTATAGTCTTCTCTGAAGATTTATGTATTTAGTTATTTATTTTTAAAGCATCAAAATATCTTGTGCTCTAAATTACTAGTAATTTGGTTTTCTGTCACTTTCTATAGGTGGAGGAAGTTGGACTTATTTGTCATCCTCCTTGGAAACTGAAAGTTATCCAACTTTTTGAAATCCAGAAAGTAAGGCATGGATTGATGACACTAGGACCTAGTGGTGCAGGAAAAACTGTTTGCATCCACACTTTAATGAAAGCCCTGACAGGTATGTGAATATTTATGTTGTAAACTGCTATTAAACTTTAAACCATGTTGCTTTTTCATAGAAATCCTAAATTACTTCACTGTGAGAATATATTACTGGAAGAAACTGTTTGTGTTGTATGATACTAATTTTTGTGGTAGCACCTTTTGAAAGCTTGAAAATGTCTGACACTGGAAGTTGTATAATACATATCCTATATTTCATGTTATGATACTTATATCAGAAGTTCTTATTCTAGAAACACTGAGAGAGATGTGCACTGTCTGGGTAGACAGCTTGGACAAGTGATTAAAGCATCTCCTAGTTTTGGCTGAGGTAATGCTGAAACCTTCCCCTAATCATAAGTATTTAGCCCTCTTTGAACATGATTCACAAGACAGTGTCTTTATCTGCAGTAAAAACCAACTTCTTCCATCCTGTGCTGCTGCTAGGAGATCCTGTTTTAGGCAGTGACAAAATCTTCAAGGAAATTAATTTTGTGTCCTGGCTGGAGGCTTGAGGAGTGTGTCTTCTTGTCCTCTGTATTTCTAAACAAAAATATTAGTAGAAGAACTTCTGTTTGATCTTATTAAAAGCTCATAGCTGGGGGAGAAAAAACACATCTCTTGATGTAAGCATTTCACAGGCTTCAGTGGGCTGCTTATGCAATTTTCCAGAAATGGGTAGTTTCTGTAAAATATTACTCAGCCAGTCGCCAGTCTCTCATCTACGCGGTAACTTAGTGTGCTTAAGAAACACTGTGAGCTCTACATTTCAGTGTAAACGACTGGTCCATTTTCGAAAAAAAAGCAGAAAGAACACGTAGTAGTGTTATACTATTTTCCTGTATTTCTGTAGCACTGAGATGTGAACTACTACCAAGATAAAGCTGCCACAATACTTTTTTCAAGCTGATCTTCTGGTATAACCTCAAAAACTGTAAAACTACAGTGATTTGCCAGGCTTCTCTCTTGCATGTTAGTGAACTGTGATTATAATAAAGATTTTAAGATAAGCCATTTTTTAACCTTGCTCTTTTAACATTATTGGTTCCTGTGTAAGTTTTAATATTAGGTTTTCTAAAGATGTCTGGCAAAGGATTTTTTTAAACTGTTCTTAATGAGGCAAATATAAAGGCTATACGATCATAATATGGCTAGATAGAATTTGGCTGCCTAAGAGACTTCACAGGGATATGCCAATATGAGATACTTTGTCTATCCCAAATGTATACAAATGCACAACAGGAAAAAACAACAATCAACCATGTGGAGCATTTTTTTTGTTTTTAGTCATTGGGATTTAAAAATATATATCCGAAAAAAGGCTTTAAAGCTCTATTATTTGGTAAGCCTGCAAAATGTTAAACAAAACCTTAAATAAATTTTATCTTCTTGTTCTTCTGTTCCCAGTGAATCCATGAAATGTGAATTGTACTTTCAGAAGCTTCAGAACTTTTTTGTACTTGAAATTTTGATGGCTGCAGTTAAAAAATATTGATGTATAGCAAGAGATAAATTTTCCAAGTAAATACACAACCTCTTATAATGATGAATGCATATTAAAACATACATCTGGGTGTAATGATTTTGAATTTGCCAAAGTTCTCTGACTGTTGAAAATAAACATCCAAACTAACTAATGATCTGCCTTCATAGATTGTGGACAGCCACATCGTGAAATGAGAATGAATCCTAAAGCTATAACTGCTGCACAAATGTTTGGTCGTCTTGATGTGGCAACAAATGATTGGACAGATGGAATATTTTCAACGCTCTGGAGAAAAACTTTGAAAGCCAAAAAAGGTAGAATGAAAAACAGTTCCCTCCAAAACAAACCAAACAATCAAGCTTCAGAACATCTCTCTAAAGCATATTAGCAGACATATGGTGTTTTTTTTGTACGTACATTGGAATATTGCTGCAAATTGCTGCAAAAGCTTCTGTCTATTGTGTAATCTCTGTTTTAAATGCTTTGTGTTCAAACTGTGTATTGTAGCAAATACTGCTTCACTGAATTTGCTGATCCTTGTCTTACAAATGACAGGCCCTTGTATGGAAGCACAGGGAAGGTGAGTGCCAGTTCCTCCAACACTGGTATACTACAAAAAAATTTTGGTGCTGTCAAGATTTCTACCTGGTCTCCAGGTGCTGTACTAGAAGGGTGTGAATTTCCTTTGTATCATACCTACTAGCCCTGCACATACTGTAGTCCATGTCAAATGACACTAGACAATTCTATTTAGGCAACCAGTTTCTGCCTAAGGTAATGCTAGCATATATTCTCAGATTGATACATTAACTAAGAGATAGTTGGGTGCTAGCGGATTCTTCCTTGTATTGTCTGAATATTAGTATGTGACCTTATGATTAGGCCTTTAAGGAAGGACTAAAATTAAGAAAAGAAGGGATGAAAATCCTAACCTATGTTGTCTTTCCTAGTTTTTACGGATACAAATACTTTTAAAATAGAAAATATATTAGGATTTGATTTTGTTGGTTTTTGTTTTAAATCTAGAAATGTAGCACCCTTCATAATGTAGCATGGCATTAACTGTTGATTTTTCTGTTTTTCACTTTAATGTGAAATAAAAATTAGCAAACTCATGTGACTTCCTCAGATTCACTATTTGCAACACTTCTGCAATGTCTCTTATGAAGTGAATTCCAGACCATCTCATGCCTGAGGAGGCCTGCACTGTAACTATGAAAAACCTCCAAATATAAAACTACTTGCCTCAGAAATGCAAAGGTTTCTCATATGAAACTTTCTTGGTTCATACGCAGCAATGCACCAAGTCACCTGGACCTAGATACTAGGGGTTTGCTCTAACGGCAGATGAGAGTGAGACCCTCTCTGAATAAGGGCTATCTAGAAATACACAGCAAAGGGAGCTGGATCAAGTTTATAAGCAGGAGAACAAACAGCAAAAATCTTCCCCTAACATCTCTTTTACTTATGAAAGTGATTTTTTCAAGAGTTCCTTTCATTTAATCTCACTACAATACACCACCTCTTTGGAACCAAACAAATGGTGGTTTTAAATAGATCTGTAGTTTCTGTCTTCTTTATATTGTCTTATGTAAGTTGAAATAAGCCTAGTTTATTAGTATGTTGAAGACTGGATCCATAAAACTGCTTCAAACTATTGCAAACTGATGACTTATGATGATACAACTTTATATACTGAGCAATGGATAATTTTTATTAGTGGATGGTGAAATGAAGTCATTGAAATTGGGAATGGCAATGGTAATTGTATTAAAAGCTGAGATTCTATCTGTGTGCATGAATTTGAAATTAGTTCAAAACTTGTTTGCAGAGAGACAAATTGGTCCTTGAAAGAAACTAGAACTTCTTCAATAGGTATTTTCATCTGTTATTTATTATAGGTGACCATATCTGGATAGTTCTTGATGGCCCAGTTGATGCTATTTGGATTGAGAACCTTAATTCTGTTCTGGATGATAACAGAACTCTAACTCTGGCAAATGGAGATCGAATACCTATGGCACCAAATTGCAAAATAGTCTTTGAACCTCATAATATTGATAATGCTTCTCCAGCAACAGTTTCAAGGAATGGGATGGTATTCATGAGCTCATCAGTTCTCAGCTGGAGCCCTATCCTTGAGGTATGATAGCTAAGTGATTAGGTACTGGAAGTTTTACTGGTTACTTATTTAACACTTCACTGTTGTTACTTTAGGACCTAATTTTGTGAATTTTTGCTATGAAACACCTTTTACACTGTATAAACTTATAGGTCAGTATTTAGTACAACAATGTTTCTGGTATTAGTTTATACAAGATTAATAATGTATTTTTTTCAAGAATATAGTCAACATACTACACTTTTAAAAATATGGACATCTCACTTTAGGGAACGTTTGTAATTCAAGGTATTTTATACAGTTGAAGAACAACTTGGTTGTCAAAATATTAACTACACGGCAGCCTCTAGTACAACTTCAGACCAAGGAAGAAGAAAGAATTTACTCTTACAGGCTGATTTAGGAATCTAGAAATCCTCAAGGAAAAACATTTTATTTTGCCTTATCAGTCATGATTTACCTCCTCACTTTAAAGTGATATGCAGACTAAATTTAGTTGTGTTGAAGTAAATGTTGCATGCAAGTAGTTTCACTTAATCCATGACTTTATGCTTTTAATTTATTTTGGTGGCAGCAACAGTCAAAAGGACAACAGATCATGGGTTGTTTTGGGTTTGTTTTTTTTTCTTTTAGATAACACAAAACAAATTTTATTCAGTTCAGCCATGAAACAACTATTCCAACATCCCTTTGTTGTTCCCCTGCCATGCTCCCCCCAAAAAAAATTTATTATAAAATTGCAACCTATAGTTATTTATCATTCGAGCCAAAAGCATTCATTTGATTTTTGTTTCATTTAACTACTAAATAAAATATCTTGATGGCTCTTTCAGTACATCTCTCTTTAAGTCTATTTTGGATCTTACCAGCTTTTCTACCTACCCCTAATATTTTATGAACAGCTGATGAAGTTCCAGATGTCTATTTTAAGTAGTTCTACCGTTTATTCTTTAGCACTTTGTTTTCCACCTACATGTTTCTAGAAAGCTTTTTATATATCTAACTACTTATAATCAATCCTAGAGCTTCTTTATTTTGGGCAGTAAAAGAGTTTCAAAATATTATAAAGGTCAAAGTGTATAAAGGAATCACAGAAACACAAAATATTTGAAGTTGGAAGAAACCTCTAGAGACCGTGTAGTTGAGCACACCTCATGCATTGTCAGCAAGAGTAGGTAGCTCAGTACTATGTCCTATTGAATTTTGAGATGGAGACTCCAAAAGCTCACCGAGAAGCCTGTTCCTGCATTTGAAAACAACCACCTTTTCTTTTTTCTTATGTTTAAATGGAATTTATTTAATTTTGATTTGTGCCAAATTTTAGTTTGAAGTTTGGGGAAGAATCTCCAAGCATTTTTGCCAATGAGTGTATTTCACATAAGAAAAAAATACATGGGATGTAAACGAGAAGCGTTCTGTGACACAGATGAGAGAAAACTTCTGGGTAACTCATAGAAGCAGGTTACTATGTTGAGCTAAAGACATGAAAAACCAAATCCTGTCCTATGATTTTGAGAAATAGGTAATTTTAATTAGGTTTTGTTTATTCAGCTTTGCCGATAGTGAGATGTGCAATAAAAATGACACATACCAGCAGACATCCCCTCCTGAAATCCCTTTTTACTGCAACTGCCAAATGTTTCTGGGGTACCCTGTATCACTACTAGACACTAACACTGTACAGAATGAATCAAACTTGTGTTCAATATATATGAAATTCTTTCTTTGCAGTGTTAACCAGCCACTGTGATTTAAAAAAATATTTGAAAATAATCATTTTTGTGCTGTTGAAAACTTTGAAGCACTTTTTTCTTCAGTGTCCATGTTTAAGAGCCAGTAGGAATTATACATAGTTGGGTAAAGTTTGATCTTCTGCTAGCCAACACTACCCAACACGCAGGGAATCTGAGCTTCACACCCCCCCCATCCCCACCCCCCAGAAAATCAGTTTTCCATGCTCGCTGGACCTTTTCAGTTACTAGAGTTAAATTTATTGAGACTTGCATTGGGAGCTAAATTTATTTTCTCACCATGCTTTGTGACAGGGATTTTTGAAAAGACGTTCATTCCAAGAAGCTGAAATTCTACGTCAGCTGTATTCTTCTTCATTCCCAGACTTATACCGCTTCAGCATTCAGTGTCTGCAATACAAGGCTAAAATGTTGGAAGCCTTTGTGATTATGCAGAGCATTAATATGCTGCAGGGTCTTATCCCACTTAAGGTAATGTAGATTTTTTTTCTGTATTTACTTAATCTAATGGAGATAATTTTAAGCCATGAGGTTATGTAGAAAGAAGTTGTCTTTGACAACTTGGAATATTAATGGAGATGCAGGTTAGTAAGAAATTCTTTTTCTTTAGAAAGTAATAACTATGATGTGCCTTCTTTCACATTTGGTTTTGATGTTAAGCACTGGCTTGTAGCATGCATCAGATTGCATCTTTCCTTCAGGTTTTTTTTTTGGTGGATTATTATCAGGTTATAAACTGGAATTTAAACAGATTAAATGCTGTAATGGGTGGTTAAAAGTGATGTTTACAGGGTACATTTCTATATTTTGTGGTCTACTTGATATTGGTTCAGTCTGTTTATTGATAAAGACATCAGTAAATTTAAACATGACCAAAGGCTTTTAACCTGATGTTACTATGATAATCAAGTAAAATTTTCCTGCCATTGAAAATAAAAACCTTAATCCTTCAGGAGCAAGGAGGAGAATTGACTCCGAAATACTTGGAAAGGCTGTACATCTTCTCTCTTATGTGGAGTGTAGGAGCATTACTAGAACTGGAAGACAGATGCAAAATGGAGCACTGGCTTCGAAAACATGCAACAATAAAACTTGATCTTCCCTATATCCCAGAGGGCAGTGAAGATACCATGTTTGATTATTATGTGGCATCTGACGGTTAGTAACCCATATGGGTGGTATGGGGTGAAACTTAAAAGTAATGTTAAAATTATGCTTCTTTTACAGAATTAATTTAGAAGTTTCTTGTAACTTACCTTCTTTTGTGGTCCTTAGCAAGTATTGTTTTACAGGTACACTTTACTGATGATGTTGTATAGAACTTTTTCCCTGTTTCCTGTGAGAAATCAGAATGTAGATATATTGCTATGGAAAGCTTCATGGACTTTGTGTGGATTAATTGTCAAGTGAATGAAAATAGACAAGCCTTGTCCTTGTCATAATTTATGTGCGAAAGAGGTGTAAGCCTTAACTTGAGAAATTCTTTGATTATATGATTGTATAATTTTGGTCTGAATTTACAGAGTGGTATTACAGTATGTGAGACGGGCACTGACAGATGAGTCAACTCAGTGGAAAATAAAAGAAGTGATGATGCCTTGTATTTCTAAAACATTCATTTCTTTCTTATTTAGGTAAATGGGTGCACTGGAATACATGTGTTGAAGAGTATGTGTATCCCAGTAGCAGCACTCCAGAGTATGGCTCTATACTTGTGCCTAATGTTGACAATGTGAGAATGAATTTCCTTATCAAAACCATTGAGAAACAAGGCAAGGTACTTCTGTATTTCACATCTAAATAGTGCTAACAGTTTTTTATCAGGTTTTTGAATTAAAAGTGAAGTATTATATTGCTGAAAGGGAAGAATAATTTTTTTAAAGAGAGAATGGTGATTCTGAGAGCCACGTTCATGTGAATATGCTTGAACCCTTGAATACTCATTGGTTCCAGACTTTGTTTTCTTCTATTCACCCATCCTTTTTGTAGTGGAAATAACCATAATTGCAGCTGAGATCAGGTCAGAAGTGAAGCAACATTTTTATGTATCTTGGAGGGGGGACAGCCCACAGGGCAGTAGAGTGCCAGACTCTGCTGATATGAACTCCGCCCACATGGGGCAGTTACAGAGCTTATGTACCTTTAGGTTATGTAACTTACGCACCAAAGCTGTGTCAGATAAGCAGGATATGGTAAATAACACAATCCAAAAGAAACTGAAGGCTCTCAATAGTACATCCTTTTCCAAACAATCAACTCCTTTTATGAATAATCCAGTGCTCGGTTAGTTAAATTGTGCGGACTGAGTTGACCACTGCAAATATTTTTAACTTGAGGCCTGCAAAAGCCTATGAGACATTAACTGTTTTGTTTCCACATGTCCTTTGTTGAGAATTCACTTTACATAACTTTTCAAGTTTCATTTCAGTTTGAAAGTTAAATGGGATTGCTGAGGCTTTGCCAAGACACCCAGCTCTTGTGTTTATTCTTATTTCAATATTTTCTTTGTCTAGGCTGTCCTACTAATTGGTGAGCAAGGAACTGCAAAGACTGTTATAATTAAAGGTTTTATGTCAAAATATAACCCTGAAAGCCACATGGCTAAGAGTTTGAACTTTTCATCTGCAACTACTCCATTAATTTTCCAGGTATAGTAGTCATTCACCTTTTAATATAATGTGACTGGATTCAGACATTATTCTGAGAATTTGCCAGAAGAATGCCTCTGGAAACAGTTTATTTAATTGAAAATGAGTACAGAAATAAAAAAGTATCTGTTCAAAAGGACTAAGTGTCCTAAGACATGATTTAAGACTTCTGTAAAAACCATGCTCTCTTCAACTTCTTCGGTTGTTATTGAGCTGCTCTTGGATTAGTACAATGCTGCTCATATTATTTACTTCATCACATTTAATGTTTTTGTGTCAAAAGTATCAGTTCTCACTAACTGGATAGAGCTGTTGGTGACTTCCCTCAGATTTCAGTAGAAGCCCTGAGTAAAATAAATGCTACCCACAACAATCTGTCAACTATGTGCTGTCTGCAGTATAAATTTCAGTAAATTACTCATTAAAAAAGTAACACATGCAGTGCAGTTGCTCTAAATAGAGCTATGAATACTTAAATCCTGAACAGTACTGCCTATCCAAATTTCTGCTGAGATAGTTTGAGCTATTTCAGGTTTTTTTAACTTGATGGGTATGCCAAGCTGATGCACTGTCTATATTATAATCAGAAGTGCTGTCTATAGGCTCGATGCATCATCTATCATCTGGCTCTATAGCATAGTAGAAACTGTTAACATGTTTAATATTTGAGCATGTAATTTTGGTCTTATTTTGCTTAGTGATTTTCCTTCTATTGAATGGGTTATAGAAACAAAAACTAGTGTCAGTACCTCTATTTTTATAAAATATGTCGTTTGTTGATGATAGTGGATAGTCTGTTGGTAATAAAGAAATCTGAAATAGATGTGCAAGTCTAACAGTCAAGTATCTGACAACAATCTAGACTGAAGCACTGTCTGTTACGACACATGCATGTTCAAATTACTCTGACTTTCTTAGCCTAACTGATGCCACTTTTGTAAGAAGGCTTTCCAGGCTGCTGTACAGGAATGTAAGCACAGTGTAAGAATGCAGATATTTACATTTGCACTAATGAATAACAACACATGGTTAAGTGAGCTTTCACTTGGTATAGAATAAATAAAATTTGGACCTTAAGAAAAATGGAGTAATGTAAAGATGATGGGAAGAAAAGTGGTGGTAAGTCTAGTATTAAGTAAAGTTATTTCATCAAGTGTATTTATGTTTGTGAATTTACTTATCACTGCATGCTTTTATGAAGTACATTGATGTATGCTGGAAAGGTCTTCAAGATTCATGTATTTCAGCTCTGACAGATTATTAGTTTAATATTTATTGCTAGTAACTATCAATTTTTGAGATAAATTGAAATGGTATCAAATTTATGAAACTGTTAGGCACCTACATTAGACATTTGTTCTCTTTACCAACCTAATGCTGTATAGTATGATATTTCAGGCACTCTAGTTGAACTAGTGCAATTAACTGCAGTAGATGTGTTGTCTAAACCTTCCTTAGTAAAATTCTGTGTAACAAAATCATCAATATGTTTAAATGTTTGAAACTTTTATGAAAAGAAGGGCTGTTTGTAACTGTGCTAATAATTGCTTTTTAACAGCGTACAATAGAAAGTTACGTGGAGAAGCGCATGGGCACAACTTATGGTCCACCTGCAGGCAAAAAGATGACAGTCTTCATTGATGATGTGAATATGCCCATAATAAATGAATGGGGAGATCAGGTTAGTTTGTAAGAAAGGAAAAAAGAGGGCTAAAGATATTTAGTTATTTTCTTTCTTTCCTTGCTACGCTTTAAAAATGACTTCTCTTTTCCCTCAGGCAGTAGAGGGTTCACATGTAGCACTTAATTTTTAAAGCTTCTAAAAGAACCCATCAAGTTTTATATTGTCCTGAATTCATTCAAAATAAATATGCTGACTACAAGAAGCAATTTGAGTGGTCCTTAAAGCAAACCTGTATGATTTTAATGACATTTTTAACCAACATTCATTTTTTAAAAATAAAAAAATAATAGAAAAAAAACCCCTATTTGGCACATAAATTTTGATAACAAACTGGCTGCGTGGACAATAATTGAAATAGTAATAACTTTATGAAAATAATTTTATGGAATTCTGTGGAAATAATTCTATGTTTGCAGCTTGAAAAACCACGTTTGTGATTGCTTAACATGGAAATTTCATCAAAACATTTGGTAGCAAATGCAGCTATTGAAGATGTATTATCTTGGGCTTGATTAGAAGAACTGGAAGTTTTGTGCTAAAAAGGAGAAATATTTCCAATATAACAGTATTGGAAATCATGCAGCATACAAGCAGGAATAGATTGAAGTGTGAAGGATTAATTCTAAGCTAGGGATTCCCCTCTACCTCAGGATTTTTGTATACAGGTATTACCAATGAAGAGGACAATCTAAATATGCTTATTCCTAGCAGTACATATTCCTCCTGAAGCAAAGAAGCAAGAATTTGGGTGAGAAAATAATTTTACAGTCTTTATTAGGTCTTTCAAGTGCATAAGTGTGTTTTGTATTTCATTTAGTCATGTGTATAATGTTCTGCTATTTAATACCTGATTATTTTACAGGTCACTAATGAGATAGTTAGGCAGCTGATGGAACAGAAAGGATTGTATAACCTGGAAAAGCCTGGTGAATTTACCAACATTGTGGACATTCAGTTTTTGGCTGCCATGATCCACCCTGGGGGAGGTCGCAATGACATTCCACAGAGGCTCAAGAGACAATTTTCTGTATTCAACTGTACTCTGCCTTCTAATTCTTCTATTGACAAAATTTTTGGTAAAGGAAAATTAGCTTTGCATACATCCCATTTTTGAAAATGGTGGTTGATTTTTCTTTATCCCTCTATTTATAAACATTATGATTAAATTTGAGGCTTAAGACCCCTCTGATTTGTTTCCCAGCATATTTTCATTCAGTAATCACTAATCACCTGCAATTTCATCAATCCGTAAGTTTTTCAGGTCCAGTCACATCTTTGAATCTATAGGTATGCAATGTGTTAGAAGAGTGGCATGAAGGCCATTCCTAGTTGTAGTGATGATGCTGGAGAGTTGCTAAGGTCTACTGGTGCTAAGAATGAGTAACTAATGACTAGACTTTCACAAATGACAGGATCATTGGTCTCAGAGAAAAGATTGGCTATTCAAAGGCTGGGGAAGATATTTTGATAGAAAAAAAAAAAGAACATTTTTAACAAATAGTTAATTCAGAGATAAATACCCAGTGAGATGGTAGCAGAATGGTGTTAAGATCAGGTGAATCAAGATTTGAATAAACACTGAAAAGCCATTTCAACAAATTAGAAAAAGATTTGGGATTAAAAGTGAAAAAGAAATTTAACAAGATTCTTGGTTTTGGTTTTGCACTAATGTGCACTAATCTTTCAATTGGCAATTTTTTTCCCCACAGGTGTAATTGGACAAGGACATTATTGTAGTGAGCGGGGATTTTCAGCAGATGTGAATAAAACAGTAGCCAAATTGGTTCCACTGACACGCAGGCTGTGGCAGATTACCAAGCTAAAAATGTTGCCCACACCAGCCAAGTTCCATTACATCTTCAACCTTCGAGACCTCTCAAGGATTTGGCAAGGAATGCTGAATACTACATCAGAAGTGATCAATGAACCGAAGGTAAGTGCAGCACATCAGTGGTTTTGTTATAATTAGTGTATAATTAGTGTAGCAAAGAGGGTGGAGAGTCTATCTTCTTGGCATTTCTGGTTAAAAAGTTTTTCAGCTTGTTTTGAGGTGAAGTGTTTTAGTTCAACTTTTACAGTGCCAACTGAAACAACTGTGTTTCATAAACACAACAAAAAACCAGCTCTTTTGACAAAAGAGTGTTTGCATCTATCTGCTCATTCTATTACTGACTGTCAGTGACACTAGATAATGATTCATAGTGAAACACACAAAAATAGAAAAGTACTGTTTGGCACGGATTGTGGGAACATAACCTTGAAAATAGGGGAGTTAACACCGCTGTTAGCAAAAAAAGTTGCAAGACACATGAGATCATGGTCCATGATGGCTCCTTGCTGAAAATCCCCTTAAAGATCCAACCCCTAGAGGCCCTTTCTGTATAGCTGGCTACTCCTTCCGATGTAGGTTGGCCCCTTACGTCAGAACGACTGTGCCCTTTCCCCAGCATAAAAGCTCTAGCCTCATGCAATGCAGGGAGGCAGACCCTCATACCACCGAGGTCAGTGTTGCCTCCATGGGGACGCCCGCTGAGGTTGAGCCTGCTACCTTGAACTGCAATGATGTCTCCTGGAGCTGGTTTCCTGATCGTCATCACATGGTCTTAGGGATTGGTAAGATAAACACTCACCAAAAATATCCATCACTGTTTCTTTTACCCTTTGCTGGCTCTTCCTCCCCATCTTTTCGTATAGCAATAAACAGTTGTTTTTTTCCATTGTGTCTCACCTCTCTCTCAACCTAGAATCCTCAGACTCTGGAACACCGACAAATTTCAGTTTTTTTTGAGAGAAGTGAGCAAAAAAAAGAAAAGAGAAGCAGTGAACTTATTTTAAAATAATGAAAATATGTATATATTGATTAAAAGTTCCTCTCTCTCCACTAGTGTCTTGAGGCTTTCAATCACTGCCTAATAGCTGTTTAACAAGTGATTTCTGGCTTACAGCTTAGAAGGAAATAGTAGTAATGAGTCATAGTTATTCCTCTTTTTTTATTTTTCTTTTTCATAATTCACCTTTCTTCCAGAAAAGCTCAACATTTTATACATCATTTCTGTTTTATTTGTTTTAAGAAAAAGTCATTTAGTGTTTTCAGCACTGAAACATGAAGTGCTGGAAAAGCAACATTTATGGTAATGATGGAAAATTTGTTATACATTTGGGTTATATAATCACTTCATGTTTAATGTACTTCGCTTGTTGTTGAATAAGCTCCTGAATTCTACTACATCTAAAATTTGTATTTTAGAATTTATTTTAATTTCTGAAGCTAAAAATATTCAGCATCATGATTATGTGTATATATTCTAAATTAATTCTGTTACGAGTATAACAAACAGTGGCTCAAAATTTGATTGTATAAATTTATATGTTAGTTCTTAGACTTGACGTAGTACGTGTCATTTGTACAAAGTACTGTAGGTTTAAACAAGAGGCCTTCAAAGAGTACTTGGAAATTTTTCTACTACTGTGTAATAATAGTGCAGGATCAAAACCTGTGCTGCCAGGATTAAGAACCTGGCAGGTTTTCCTTCTACATCCTCTGACCAAACTGAAGGACTGTAAAGGTATATTTGGACAAGGAATAATATGAGCACTTATGCCTTTTCTTTTCTTTTTTTTTTTTCCCCTCCTCTCTAACTACTTCGGATATGCTATTGGGACTGACATCTATGTTTGGGATGAAATTATTCATGCCATGATGCTATTATTTCCACCCACCTTCTACTTATTGACCAGCTAAAAAAGTGGTTGATAAATGCATAGATATACGTTAACAAGTATAGATATGGTTTTAGGGCTAGGGAAGTAAAATCTTAATTTGGTAAATGCATTCCAGTTTGGAATGCTAGATTAAGGCTTCTTGCACATTAGCTGAAAGTAAGCTTAAAATAATGCTGGGCAGAATGAGAAGCTCAAGGTATTTCTCCTACATAAACCCCAACATACTACAGTTTCTTTTCTAGCATTATTATGATTTTAAAATAAATAAAAATGTCAGACTGAATTTTTTTTTATATGTATGTGCAGGTGCTGATAAAACTGTGGAAGCATGAATGCAAATGTGTTCTTGCTGATCGTTTTACAACTTCAGAAGATGTAAGATGGTTTGACACAGCTATGATAAAACTTATTGAGGAGGAGTTTGAAGAATCAAAAGCGTTGCTGGATTCTGACACTGATGCATTCTTTGTTGACTTCTTAAGGGATGCTCCTGAAAGAATTGGTAAAGTTGGGCTCTGATAACCATGGAGATGGCAAGAATAGGGAAGGGGATATGATAAAATAGACACTAATAGAAATATGTCTTCAAAAATACCTAGTAAGTTTATGCATTAAGGGTTGTTGTTCTGACCAGTGACTTTGAAGGTAGTCTGTTACCAGCTGTGGCACATCTTTATATTAATGGGATTCTTAAGTCTATATTATATCCAGGTTATCTGTATCAGACAGCCTTGCTTCCATTTCCATCAATGTGGTAGATAGAAAGAACTGTCAAATAGTGAGCAAAAGTCTAAATTATTCTAAAATTATGAAAGAGTGTGGTGTGAATTACTTGAAGTGGTAGGGTTGCAGTACTAGATAAAGAATAGCACTCTAACTACTATCCTTTGGAAACCTGGTAAAAGAGTACTGGCTCTGGGCTAATCCAGTATTTAGGAAATACTTGATACATGATTTTGTAACAAATGAGTATTATTTCAAAATCTCCTGAATGGTACTAAAACCTTTTGAAATACCCATATGGCTTAAAACAATGTCCTTGTGTCTTTTAAATAAAACCAGTGTCATTAACCTTGCTAAATGACCTGGGAATATTTGTTACTTGATGAAAAAGAACAGAAAACTTTTTTTTAGGTTCCGGGGAAGGTCATTAATTTAAGCTATTCGATGATTCAATTATCTGTATTCATGTCAATGTAATGGTGGATAGTGGAGGCAATAAAAGGTTGGCATGAGTGATCAGAAGCTATTTAAATATCTTCTTGGATAATTGCAGTAGTCAGAATGCAGTGACAAAGGAGAGTAAAGCATAGGAAATGTTTGATTGGAAGAAATAAAACAGAAGCAAAAAACAAAGTGATGTGAGAAAGCAGTAAAATAGATCCTTAAATCCATTCAATAGGGAAGTACTGGAAACCTTTGTTTTGAACTGAAAAGTAAGTGCTAAAAGAAGCATGTATTTTTTCAACTAACTTGCTTCTTGTTTACACTTTAAATGTACCTGCTGTGTAATGTGCCATTTAGCATGAAACTTTACCTAACCCTCATTTAGAAAGGGTATGTTTTGTACTTAATATGTTTGTCAGAGCCTTGAGAACCACTTCTGTTTTGGTTATAAGTGAAAAGAATAACAAGTGGTTTTTTTTTTTAATTGTCCTTTTAATGGAATTTAGTGTTGCCTATTACGATAGAAGTGGAAGAATGGGAACTGGATTTCTGATCTCTTAAATATTTTAAAAATTACATCTGACATCAATTTCAAATAACCCTCTGCTCAAGATAGTGATACGTTTACATATACTCCCTCTATCTCTGGGTTGTACAGTAATAACATATTTGTCTCTGAGATAAATACACAAAGACTTGAAATTAAGTACCTCAAACATCAACTTTCAGATCTCAGCTTCACAGAAATTTAGTTGTGCTAGTGTTCTTTAGAACATCAAAGTGTTCAAAGGTGTTTTTTATCAGTTTTGTCATTGTTATTTAATGCTTGTGATTCTGTATCTTGAGACTATAAAAACATCACCACAATTTAACTCTTTGCTGTATTCCTTAAGAGTTCCACCTCAGTAGCTGAGTTGTTTAAGTGTCTTATTCAACTTGTAAGAAACTTATTTCCACCTGGAATACTCCTTTTCTTTAACCAGTGTTTTTGTAGGTTAAGATAAGAAGTTGGTTAATTTTATTAGATCTAAATCTAAAAGAGTGTTCAAACATGCAAAAACAATACAGAACTGGAGAATTCTAAAATTAAGTTGACTTCAGGCATACACAGAATGCAATACAAAGGATAGCTGAGTGATAATTAACAACCAATTTATTTTGAGAGATTTGGTTGTTCTATAGTAAAAAAAGCCCCATTTATAGAAATGTTTTGGGTTTTGGTGGTGGGTTTTTTTTTTTGTTTGTTGGTTGTTTGTTTTGGGGTGCTTTTTGGACCATTGTTAATTTGTAAAAACAAAATACGCAAGAAGGAAATGGAGAAAAAATTAAAATGAAAAAAATGTTACAGATACTATTCTTAATACAATGCAGTTTGCTTGCTTTTTTCCTGCTTTTTTTGCACCTTTTCTTCCATTTCGACTGCCTTCCAGTGCTTTACTAAGAATTAGGGAAATATTTATTTTACTGGAAGGACTTAATTTATTTTAATTCCATCAGTTAGAAATAATATTGTGATTAATATATTTATTCAATAACTAAGAGGAGGCTTAGCAAATCTGATTATTAGTAATGACTGACCTATGGTAACTTATAACTGGAAAAATAAATCCTGCAGCATAGAGATCATGAAGTCTTCAAAATAATGGAGCTATTTGTATGTAAATAAAAGAGAAATTGTACTGCACGTACTAATTTTGTGAGGAAAAACAAACCAACCAACCAATCAAAACCCACCATGATATCTGCTTGTGGCGCTCCTCTGGTGAAGTCTGTCAGTTATTTGCTGATGATACATGGGCTGTATAAGCAGTGAGATGGATTGAAAATGGGCTGAATGGCTGAGCCCAGAGACTGGAAGAAAGACTAGCAGAAGGCCAGAAACCTGTGGTGTACCCCAGGGGTTAATATTGAGTCCAGTCATCTTCAGCATCTTCATTATTGATCTGGATAATGGGGCAGAGCATACCCTCAGCAAGTTCCCAGATGACACAAAACTAGGACAAGGAATGGATGATATGTCAGAGGTTGTACTGCCATCCAGAGGGACCTTTACAAGAATCTTGTAAGATTCAACAGTGGGAGGTGCAAATCCCATGCACCAGTATATACTGGTGGTCACCCATCTGGAAAACAGTTTTGCAGAAAAGGACGTGTGGGTGCTGGTGGACACCAAGTTGAACATAAGATATTGATGTGTCCTTGGAGGAAAAAAAAAAGGTTAGTGGCATCCTGGGCTGCATTAGAATGTTGCCAGCAGGTCGAGGGAAGCGATCCTTACCTTTTATTCAGCACTGATGAGGCCACACCTGGAGTGCTGTGTCCAGGTCTGTGCCCCCCAGTACAAGACAGACAAGGACATACTGGAGACAGTTCAATGAGGAGCCGAAAACATGACTAAAGGACTCTTGCATGAGGAAAGTCTGAGAGAGCTGGGACTGTTAGGCCTGCAGAAGAGAAGGCTTAGGGAGATCTCCTCAATATGTATAAATACAAAGGGAGGGTACAAAGAAAGACAGAGCTGGGCTCTTCTCAGTGGCGTCCTTTAAATATGATTAATGCTTATGAATGGAAAGATGAGACAGTGGTACTATTTCCCCGTGTCCTTTGAGTGGTGAGGATTTAAAAGCTCTTTGTTGCTTTCAGCTAATTTGCTGAAAAAAATGTGTACCTTTTCACAGTGAATATACTATTTTTGGTGGGGTTTTTTTGAGGTAATCATTCATTTTAGTAGGTTTTTTTTTTTGTTTTTTTTTTTCCCCGCTAGTGAAGTCATTTAATGAGCTTAGAGTGTTTTTCCTTCACAAACTTTTTTAACCGCAGTATTTATTTACATTGATTCTCTGGGTCTACATTTGCTTCTAGCATTTAAGTTAATTTCAGATATAGGGAAAGAAGGCTCCTTATTTTTTTCTGGTTTTGTCTTTGAGAATTAAGCAGCTGAACTTGCCATTCCTTAGGCATGGTATCAGCAGCACTCTCGTATATACATTTAATATGTAATGTTATGTATAATCTGCTTCTGGGTGATTAAAGAGAATTGTAATTACCTTCACTTACTCATTCCCACATTGAGCCTTTGTCAATCATTTAAAATGCTAAGATTTTATTACCTGCTTTTTGTTGTAGGTGAAAAATCAGAAGAAATTAATTTACATATTCCCAAAGTGTATGAGCCAATTTATTCCTTTCATCAGCTGCGGAATTGTTTAAATAAGTTTTTGCAAGCATACAGTTTGAATGTCCGTGGTGCTGGGATGGACATGGTTTTCTTTGAGGATGCTATGATTCATTTAGTCAAGGTACAGACTTACCAGATTGCCATTTGTTGTTGTTATTCACTTGCTCTCATCACCTATGTGTGGAGGTATGCACAAATCGAGGTAAATTACTTCTAAAACTGAAGCAAGTTATTTATTGCTACCAAATATTTTGTCTGTCACTCTAACTAAAACTTAACTTTTCTGAAAATGTACTGGATGGAACTATTCTTTTATAATTATATTTTTTGTCTGGTGAGATCATGGTCTTCAATATTCTAACAATATTTCACCTTTTCTGCCTGCTAATTCTTCTAAGAGCCCTTTCTCTCTTTGGAATGAGTTAAATAAAATTCAGGTTAGAACACAATTGGTTGCTTATGAAGGAGTAGCCTTTTTTTTTTTTTTTTTTTTAATTATTATTTCTCAGTTACAGCATGATGTTATCATAGACTCATAGAATGGTCTGGGTTAGAAGGGACATTAAAGATCGTCTAGTTCCAGCCCCCTTTGCCTTGGGCAGGGACACCTCACACTAGACTATGTCGTCCAAGGCTGTGTCCAACCTGGTCTTGAACACTGCCAAGGATGTAGTATTTACTACTTCTTTAGGCAACCTATTTCACTGTATCACCACCTTTACATTGCAGAACTTCCCCTGTTGAAGTTTAAATCTATTACCCCTTGTCCTATCACTACAGTTCCTGATGAAGATGCTCTCTCTGGCATCATTGTAGGCCCCTTCGTATATTGGAAGGCTGCTCTAATGTCTCCACACAGCCTTCTCTTCTCTAGGCAAAACAGCCCCAATTTTCTTAGCTGTACTGCTTATCATAAATTATTAAAAACTGAAAATTGGATTGTACCTTCCTAACAATATAATAAATATCAAAGCAAATAAAATTTAATTATAGCTGACAAACACATTGCATCTTCAGTTTTAAAAATTTTGGCAATGGATACTTGTAATTTCACAAAATTAGGCCTTTTCCTTGGAGGTCTTACCTCCAGAATGGATCATGGTCTCCTATGGATTTCTTTAGGAAAATTTTTAAAGCTAAGAAATATCTTACTCAGAGAATAAAGCTAAACCTGCCTATTTACTCCGCTTGGCAACATCTAATAGCCATAATTGAAGTGATCAGCAATATTCCAAGGGTGCTGTGCAAATCTATTTTCTTTCTCTGATTAAAAAATAAGTATGCTTAGAGTAAACCTTCATACTTGTTTTTATTTTTGCTTATAAAACATTTACTTATGAAAAATAACTGGTACATTGCCCTCAATGCGTAAAATATATCGGTTTACAGCTGCAGAAATTGGCATTTTTTAAGTTTTTACAAGCCTGAAAAAAGTACATTAGAGAAAAGGCAACTAAATAAGTATCCCAGGCTGCTTATTAGCATGATGCAACTCTGGGGGCATCAGATGTTCAAGATAATAAAGAGAACAGAAGCCAATACTCTGTGTCATTACTTGTGCAGAAGAGACCAGCTGCTAACCAGCTGGTTGGTATTACCTTGCCTTTGAGGGTCAAGTAGCTTCATGCTGTTCTGCAAATTAATGTAGGTTTTTCTGTATGTTATGAGTACCTGTCCATATGCAACTGATGTGGTATGGAGCAAGTTTGCCTCCTGTGCTTAAAGGCATTTTCTTAGTATCAGGTAACAACATCTAGCTGTTTCCAGATTTCTTGGCATTGTTTTTACTGTGGACAGTGGGACAGGTGTTGCATGCAGTTCACAGTGCTGAAATTTTTTGTGCTCTGAATTGTAAAGGATCTTTTTGTTTACATTGCACTGTTCTAAATTGAAATGTGAAGCAGGAAGTAACTACTGCTTTTTCCTTTATAAAAAATAATAAAATGGAAAAGAAAGGGAGATGTACTTGGGAGATGTTCTGCTGTTATCAAATATTCATACTGATATTGTGCCTTTTTATAATCAACAAAACTAGAAGCTTAAGAAGTTTGATTATAAAGGCAGTATTATTACCTGCTGTAGAGAATACGGGAGACTGTTTGTCCTGAATTTAACATGCCTGGGACAGCTTGTCTTCCTGGTCACAATGAAGGGGTCTGGAGAAATGAGTCTTACTAAATCTGTTAGGAGAGTATGGTGTTGGGAAAATTATTTCCTTCCCAATTTTAATAATGTGTCATGCTGTGACAGCACATCACTAACAAATCACAGTTGAGATTTACTTGTGCTTTGTGGAAGTGTGAGATGTAATTCCACTGTTAATTGAAAGTTTACAAGGATCGTATCAAGTGGTTGCTATACTATTGAAAGGTTTGCAGAAAATATTGCAAAGTGGAAATGTCCAGAGAATATATTAATAATAATATAGATTCCCTTAATTAAACCTTGAAAATTTAATTTGTTCTACATTTCTAATATGAATACATTACTGCAGTAGCGTAGGATTTTTAGGTGTGTAAGTTTTACACATTGTAGCAATAAATGACTGATCTTACACAGATTTCTCGGGTGATTCGCACTCCTCGTGGAAATGCCCTTTTAGTCGGAGTTGGTGGATCAGGAAAACAGAGCTTGACGAGATTGGCATCTTTCATAGCTGGCTATGATACATTCCAGATAATGTTAACGAGGTGAGCATTAATCAAAATGTAAGTAGATAAGTACTTTGTGTTTAAATTCTTCCTAAAAATGAAACAGACTTCCAGTCTCTGCAATGGGAGAACGAACAAGCTAACACAGGCTAAGCACTGTTGCCTAGAGTGGAAAGATGTGAAAATTCTTAGAGACTTATTAACAGCTTGATTTAAAATTATAGAACCATTCTATAATTCTGTGATTTTCTGCATTAAGTCTGAGGTATTACCATCTTTGGAATAATAAACTGTTTTGTGTGTTTCACAGAATGGGAAGGACTATTGACAGTGTCAAGTTATCTTTATGTCTTTTTACACAGTACACTAAACTGTACTGAAAGTAGTTGTAGGTGGCATCTATCCATAATGCCTTTATGAGTTTATCTTGTAATATTTGAAATAATGCCTGTATGAGGAGGTGAAATCCTCATCCCTGCCCATTAATTTGGTAGATCTCATGTATATGTCAGTATTTTGGCAGTCTTTTCTAAGTGTGTCTTTCTTTATTTAATATTGTTCAACCAAATGTGATTTCTTGCAGACTAACTTAATGAAATATATAAAAAATTAATTGTAACCCCTGAAAATATTTTAGAATGAGTGCCTCCCAAAGTGTCTGTAGGACAAGTCAATGTGCAGAAAATATTTTTTTTTTCAGTGCTCAAATAAGGTGTCATTGTAGAGAAGCTAAATTCTTTTACAGTAGTGTTGGCTGCAGCAGAAATTGTAGATTCACACGTAGGAATGCCTTCTGGTGAGGATCTTGTTGAGAAATAAGAATGACTTCAGGAGAGATTACAGTACAGTTCACAAAAGAAGCAGTAATAAATTGTTGTATATCATTCACAAAGACTTACGAAACCACTAGAGGGTGAAATATTGAAGTGGTGTGTAGCTTTCTACTTCAAGTTGCCAGAGGATCTACATAAAGCCCATGAAAAAAAAGAAAGTCCACAAAAGATCTAGGGAATCCTTGCACCTGAAAGCTTGTAAATCTCATGTGTGCACTGGATGAATTCAAGAAGCTATCATAAAGAATAGACTGAGTAAAGATTTCAATAAACATGATTTTAGGAAAGACTCATCAAAGATATTGACAAAACATAATCCTGCCTTGCAAACCACTTGAAATTCTCAAGGTGTAGCTCTCCAGGGTCAACAAGCAAGTGTAGAAGTGTGATCAGAATCCCATCTGATTGATAGGAGTTTACTCTGTACTTTTCTAACCCTGTTTACATGAAACACATCTAATAACTTGTGCCAAAATGCCTCTGGGAAAAATTCTGAATCCTTTTTGGATAAACGTTTTATTTTCCCTCTGTTAATTGGTGAGTTGCTAATAGTTGACAGAGTTGATAGAAGATAATAGTTGTAAGATTTTAAATGGTTTCATTTAGTTCACCAAGGTAGATGATAGTCATAGTGCTAACTCAACTTTAACTTGAAGTATGTTTTTTTGGGTTAGTACTTTTGTCTAATTTTGAGTAATTAAATGAATAACTCTTCCAATCATTATTTCACCCTGCAGCTGAAAAAAAAGCACATGGAATATTTGTGTCTTTTCTGTGTCTATTTCTAATTTAAGTGGTGTCTTTGAATGCGAAATGTCTTATTTACAAATACGTGTATGGAACCTTATCTTGGCGATTGTGGTATCTTTGTGGAAATGGACAAAAATTATCTTCTTAATCATCAAGATAAATACTGTAAATCAGTTGTATTTATTTCCTGAGGTCCTTTCTAGTAATGAGCAGCTGCAATGCAGGTTTTGATATTTCAGGTCATTCATGAGATCATTGTGGTTACACAAGAAACTCCTAATGAAATTGTATGCAACAACTCTCTTTTAATTTCCAGTGGGCATCCTAGAAACCTCAACTTTTATTGCAGTCCTTCATGCAGCCAGAGAGATCATTCCAGTATAGCAATGTGTATTGGGTTTACGTGGCAAGGTTTTGGTAGCAACCCAGCTACAGAGGTGGATTCTGTGAGAAGCTGACAGAAGCTTTCCCTATGTCCAATAGAGCCCATGCCAGCTGGCTCCAAGATGGATGAACTGTTGGCCAAGGGTGAGCCTATCAGTGATGGTGGTAGTGCCACTAGGGTAACATAGTTAAGAAGGAGAAAACAAACCTGCTGAGGAACAGCAGCTGGAAGAGGGGAGTGAAAATACATGAGAGAAACATCTACGCAGACACCAAAGTCAAACCACCACACCTTGTCTAATATTTTTAGCGTTTGGTTTTTTTTTTTCAATCTCTCTTTTATCTTTGCTGCTGCTGTCTTTCCTTGTTGTAAAACTGATGACTTTCACCTAAGGGCAAACTAGTTTGAGTTTTTTAATCAGTCAATAAAATCTAAAGTATCTTATTGCACCCAGCACTTGACAGAATCCTGTGAGACAATACCTGTGTTTTCACTTTTTCAAGCAAAGGAGAAATAAATAGCACGATAAGACTTCAGATCTGGGGAGTGTTTTTTGTTATTGGTTTTGGCTTTTTTGGTGGCTAAATTAAAATTCCCCTACATTCCAAGAGATTGTTTTTTACTTAAATTTGCCTGTTCTTTATCTTTTAACTGGAAACCCTTTTTAAAAGGAATGAATGTTAGTACAACTGTCCTTTTTTGTAGATCGTACAACACTTTAAACTTGATGGAAGATCTGAAACTCTTGTACCGAACAGCGGGACTGCAAGGCAAAGGCATCTGTTTTCTTTTTACAGACAATGAGATCAAAGATGAATCTTTCTTGGAATACCTGAACAATGTTTTATCATCAGGAGAGGTAAGAAAGATGCATTCTTGTGGTAATTTTCCTGCTTTTAAAATTTTATAATTCTGAAGTAAAGTAACCAAATTTATTTGAATATTCTTTTATGTCTTAAGGGACAGACTTTCACAAATTAAAACACAAGTGCTTTTCATCATTGCAGTGTTATAAAAAGTGGACTTGATCAATTATATTAGGATAGAGTGAGACAAAGCTATTCTAAAATTAAGAATGAGCATCATCATTCTATACGGAGAAATTGTTGAAGTCAGACACTTTTAAATGTGTAGACAAGCTGTTAGCGACATGAAAATATCTTTAAAAAAAATGATAAAATTGTCTGTTAAGTTAAATATTTCATTAGTATACAATCAAGTTTTTTATGGTAAATTTATGCCCAGAATGGATGGGATGACTTTAATAATTTCTATGTGTTTATTTATTTATTATGTCACGGATGTGTTTCAGAGTAATTTCTGTTAGTTATTAGAAGAGAAGAAACCAAACCATTGTATGTGGATTCTTAGTTTTGTTTTGTTTTGAGGTTTTTTTTTGGGGTTTTGTTTGGTTTTTTTTCACTCAGGATAGTGGGTTTTACATTTACAGCAAGTTGGATTTCAGTATTTTTTGATGGAATCACTTCAGTCAAAGTTCTTGTTTAAGGACATGGGGAGGGCCCGAATAGCTTCAGTGTCTGAAATGTATGTACTTTCCTGAAATGCTATGTATTAAATTAACCTTATGCTATATACTTTATTTTGGATCATCTCTTAAAGCGTGAAAAAATCTTCCTCTTCCTCAAAGGTGTCAAACTTATTTGCACGTGATGAAGTAGATGAGATCATTAGTGACCTCATACCCATCTTCAGAAAGGAACATTCACGTAAACCTCCAACCAGTGATGTTCTTTATGACTACTTCATGACCAGAGTTCGTCAGAACCTTCATGTGGTTCTTTGCTTTTCACCAGTAGGTGAAAAATTCCGTAATAGGGCTCTGAAGTTCCCTGCTCTTATTTCTGGATGCACTATAGATTGGTTCAGTCAATGGCCAAAGGATGCTCTAGTGGAAGGTATGTGTAGGTTTTGTCTTTGCAAATATTTAATTCTCTGCTCCGTGGTCCTGAACTTGTTTAAATTGCCAGCACACAGGCAGAAGAAATTTATTTGGTTTTAAAATTTGCTATAGATTCTTTTCTTCTTTAGATCTTGCTGTATTAGGCTGTTGAATTATTTCTAACAGAAGAAAGGTTTCAAACACAGTTTGAAGGAAAAATGCCCTGGAAGATGGCTTAAAGGCATTAGTAAAGGTGGCAAATTACTACTAAAGAAAGAATTTATTAGTGCCTGTGCCTATGATCAGACATACAGAGGAAGGCTGTGATCACCCAGTCCCTGGTAGCTAGCAGTTAAATGAGTTGAGACAGAAAAAGTAGTTGCACACTTTGGAGGTAAAAGAATACCAGATCCTTGTCTATACTTTTACTGAGAACGTGGAATAATGTTAGGAATCTGACAGTGGGGAATAAAGATGATTTGGGTTTCAGAAGCTTGGTGAAAGCTGACATAACACATGCTGACATGTTTTATATTACCTTGTTTATAAGCTAAGAGGTTTTCCTGAATATTTACTTACATTTATGTTTTTCTTTTTTAAGTATCTGAGTATTTCCTCTCCTCATTTGGTATGGACTGCACTGCTGATACAAAGAGGGAAATTGTGCAGTGTATGGGCTCATTCCAGGATGGAGTGGCAGTCAAGTGTTCTGATTACTTTCAAAGATACAGACGTTCTACACATGTGACTCCTAAATCCTACCTGTCCTTCATTCAGGGATATAAAGCCACATACAAAGAAAAGCATGCTGAAGTGCATACATTAGCAAACAGGTAAACTGCTCAGTTTACTACTGTTTTTCGGTAGTTTTCTTCCCCAGATAAGTATATTCTGATAAACTTCATTTCAATGCATGGCTTTGTCTCTTTGCACAGCAAAAGGCTTTCTTTTTTTATTTCCTGTAATGGTGCAAAGGTGTAAGTTGATCAAACATTATAGCTGCTCTTGGTGCATAAGTTAAAGACTGCATTTTTGGATGGGGAAAAAAGGTAGTGATTTATAAAAAAGAAAGGTGGTGGGGAAAGAGCTGAATATAAATTATTTCCATGTATTTTTCATGAGCAAAAGAAAACATCTACATGTAATTTCATAATATATTCACAATAGCTTTTACTGCACCAGAGAGCAACTTTTTCTTGTATCAGGAGTTTTGTCCTCCTGATATGAATGTTTAAGTAACACCCTTGGCATTTTTGGTTTTGTGGTCATAGAGCCCAATTTAGGCTACTAAGCTTTTTAGTTGTAGGTCATTAAAGTGGTTTTGATATATCTTTTCTCCTTTTCAGATGCTTTATTAAACTAATGAAGTCTATTTGCAGATTTGTCTTCATGTCAGAAATACTGAAATAGAATGTAAAATTAACATTTAGTGTATCATTTGGTGACACTGTTAAGAAAAACTGTCTTCTCAGTTTTGAAAGTCTTGTTTTCTACCTTCTGATGCCTCAAATGTACTAGTTTAGTTCATGTGTGTCAATTTGTTTCACTTAACCTTATTTGCTTAGTCTGAATTGCTTTGGCAGGTGTTACTCTGCTCTCCTGTATTTGCTTAGTTGTCCAAGTGCTGCTTAGTCTTTGCAATATCAACCTCTGTATGACCCACTTAAACTTATCTGAAAAGTCCTAAGTAAAGACTTACTTTCTGATAGACAAAAAGGACTCCTGAAAGGTCATTTTAAGGCTGAATGAGAAAAGTATTATCTGTTTTCTCATGAAAGTTTTCTGTTCTTGGTTGCTCTCAATTTCAGTATTTTGATTCTATTAGCCTTTTCAATATAATTTTCAAACATGAAGTAGTGATTTTTAGATATTTCTCAGCATTCTAGTATGTAGAAAATGCTTTCTGCTGTATTAAATTCAGTCCTTTGAGTACCAGGTTGAAGCTCAACAGGGATGATGACATATATGGAGCCAACGTATGGGATTTTTATGCAGTGATAGAGGCATACTATTTGAGCTAAAGTGGGTAAAATTTCAAGCCACAGATGCTCTTCGTATTACTCTTTATTGTTCACTTTCTGATTCTGAGGACATCAGACACTTGTGTGAAAGTTACTGTCCGAGTTTTATTTTTGGTGTAAAACATCTTTTGCTAGTGTTTTTTTCTTGATTTGATTTGTTCTATTAATGGCATAATTTGAAAAGTGGAGGTTAAATTACATAGGGAATTACATGCTTCTTATTTTACTTTTCAACTCCAGAGTGAATACTGGATTGGAAAAATTGAAAGAGGCCTCTGAGTCAGTGGCTGCCCTAAGCAGAGAGCTGGAGGTAAAAGAAAAGGAACTTCAAATTGCCAATGTAAAAGCTGACATGGTATGTGCAGTCTTCAAAGTGTATTGCTGTTTGATTTACTTTTTTCCCCTTCTATTTATTCTGTTTTGAAAAGACTAAGCAAGTAAAAGGAAGTTAAGTGTTAAAAAAAATGTATCTTAAAACTGGGACAAAAGAAATCTTGTTTGAGTTTTCTGCTTCTGGAATTCAATAGATAAAATTTTACAACAGAAATGAATACATTCTTCCAACTAGGTGTTTTCTTTAATATTTTGCATGCGGGTTTTCTCATGTTCTAGGTATTGAAAGAAGTTACTGTAAAAGCACAGGCTGCTGAGAAGGTAAAGGGTGAAGTTCAGAAAGTGAAAGACAAAGCTCAAGCTATTGTAGACAGTATCTCAGTTGACAAAGCCATTGCTGAAGAGAAGTTGGAAGCTGCTAAGCCTGCTTTGGAAGAGGCAGAAGCAGCCTTACAGGTTAGTTCTTGGACCATGTATAACATCATTTTACTGCTAAGAAGATGGATTTCTTTGAAAACAAATAAAAGGTTTCATAACTCATCAGCTGACAGAAAATACAAACAAATATACATGTTTTGAGGCTTTTAAGTTCAGTTTTGTTTTTCTTTTTCCACCTGAGTACCAAGTTCAAAATAGACATTTTTTTCAGAAAAGGGCAAGTTTTAACTTTCATTTGAAACTATATTTGATATATGATGTGCTGCAGGTCGTTAGACCAGTAACTGATGATATCGTTATAGAACAACTTGTGTTCAATGAGTGAAGTGCCTTCCACGTATAAACAGTTGTTATTCCATCCAAATCCAAGCCTCCTCTTTTAAGTTTTCATCACTGAATTGCATTTTGAATAAGTGTTCTGATCCACTCTTCTCTGTCATCTTCAAAAAAATTTCTTTTTTCTTATGCATTGTGGTATTACTCAAATTTCTAGTGTTCATCATAGGACTTCGTGTTTTTTCAACATATTCTTTTTGTAAGGCTTTTTAAGAGAGTGATAATGCTGTACCCATATCTTTACATGATGCATCATTAGTGATGAAAAAAGATTATTTTTTTTTTGTCTTGCATAGTATTTTTTTATGTCTGCTCAGCTGACTAAGCAGTTAACAGGAAGCTGGCATCTCCACAAAAGACTGAAGGACAGAAAAATCTCAAAGGTGGTTATGTAGATTTATTGCAAGGTTTTCCTTTCCACTTCAGGAGCTGCCAACAATTGTAATAGTTAAAGAATATTGTGATGGTCTGTCAAATCAAAATCTTTTAAATCTAGTATAAGTAAGTTTTCATGGATCATCTGAATGTATGACTTCACTTTGAAGGAGAGGTGCTTAACAACTCTGCTTGCCATGATTCTTGAAGGGCAGAGGGGAAATGTCTAAATGAAAGCTGATGATATGACAGCTGATAAAAATGGCATAAGAGAGCAGGTCTGGATCATAAATTCCTGATACTTAGCTGCAGGAGAAACATACCCCTTCGCTCCCACCTCTCCAACAAAAACCCCAAGGGTGGACAAGCATTCTGACAAGTGCATAAACAAGCAATGTTAACTGGGCAATGTCTCAAGTATGAAAAAAGTACCAGTGTACTGTCCTGAATATTATTACAGCTGGCTTTCTGGTTTTGGCTAAAGTTATGAAACCAAAACTGTACTGCTCTTCTTGAAATTTAGGATTCTAAGAAAAGAAAATCTGATTTTAACGAAAAGCTACACTAGCATTATTTGGCTAAGTACTGAAATTCGTGTATTTGCTATAATAAATTGCTTTGTCTGTGCCTAAAGGGGAAAATTATCATAAAAGCAAGCCTATCAGCATACATGTCTGTATTCTCAACATGCATTAATTCATTCAGAAATTCCTTTAAGTGAGAAAATTATCTCTATGAGACTGTGAAGGACTGCATCTTTCAAAAGATGAAATTGTGATAATTACAAATTTACAAATTTCTAGCTAGGGATTCCTGTAATGGAATTTTGCTTGCAGTGTAGACAAATATCTATTAAAGTATTTCATAAATATAAAGGTCACTCCCCAGACTAAGAAAACCTGTGGTTGGTTATTTCACTCAATTTTTACATATTTTAGGACTACTAAATATGGCATTATGATAGAGGTAAGTACAGAACAGCTTACATGCGTTTTTAAACATACAGTGAGATTACTTTTTTAAAGTAAGTGTGAGTAAGAATTGTTAAAGTTCAATAAAACTGGTTGCACTTTACCCTGCATTAAAAATAGCACATTAAATGCACCTCAACTTCCAAAAGGTCACAAAGAAACACTGGTTAAAGTTTCCACACAGATCTGCTGAATTATCAGGTCCACATTGAATCCAGCGAGCAGCAAAATATTGAAGGGAAACAAAAGGCAGGCAGAAGGAAGGTGATCAAGATGATCTGCAACAATTTACAGTCCCTTTCTTGAAGTATAAATGCAAATAATAATCTTCCTTTATGAATTCTCAGGGATGCATGTGGTAAACTAGAAACATGGTGTCGTAACACCTGCAATAGCCTATTTCTTACAGTTTGCCACTATTGTACTCAGACTGATTAAACTGCCTGTGAATAAACAAAGCTTCTAATCCAAGTTATAGGACCAGGCCTGCCCCTCAACAATTACCATTGTTTCAATAAAAAATAATAGGAATATATTTTTTTTCCTTCTCCAATGGATTAATACAGTTGGTGAGATTGTGTCTATGTCTTATTAAAGGGTAAAGAAATTATTGCTATTCTTTGTTTTAAATTAATAGACAATAAAACCTGCAGATATTGCTACTGTCCGCACTCTGGGTCGACCTCCTCATCTCATTATGCGTATTATGGACTGTGTGTTACTGCTCTTCCAGCGGAAAGTGAACAACGTGAAAATTAATCAGGAAAAATGTTGTGCCATCCCATCATGGCAAGAATCTTTGAAACTGATGACAGCAGGGAACTTCTTACAGAACCTACAGGTGTTTGTGCAGCCTTTTGATATTTTCTTAATACTGAGAAATAGGTGACAGTTTTTTTTACTGGTGTTCACAGCAGAATAAATGTGCAAGGGGAGTCAGACATACAATAGATCTGAAATGTTAAGGGCTTAGAAATAAGTATGTCATAATGAAATAAACTCGAATCCTTCTGGCAAAGTCAGGTCATAAATCAATTATAGTTTCTCCTAAGTAAGGCAAAGAAATTACTTTCAGTGACAAATGATTCAAAGCTTTAAGCATTTGGTTTGAATAGCCATTACTTATCTGTTTCATTAAAGCTGATAGTAAACATCTTTTTTCAGGTACCTAACTTTCCATTAAGTTTCAGCATTGCAACTTGTGCAGTGGACTGCAAAGGTATAGTTGATTATCAGGATATATGAAATCAGATTTTTTAAAAATTTGGGAATTTCAGCTTCGTAGCATGCATCTAGAGAAACAAGAAGAGTAACTGGTGAATAAATACCTGTTCAAAATTTAAACTAAAAATGTTATGATTAATTTACTCAGAATAAATCTTACCTTGTCCTTCCCCATTGGATGTTTCTGATTTCTGAGTTTGTTTAATCTGTCTCTTATCCAGCAGGAATTACAGATGGCAGGCTTGGCCAACTTTGTATGATTGGTAGTGCCATAGATGCCACTTACTGCAGCATTCACACTGCATCCACTCTTAAGGATTTTTAATATACTGAAGGGCTTCAGCGTTTCATTGCTTGTGCATAAATAAATCTATTTGTGCTTCAGGGAACTATTTTTTTTTAATTTCTCAGTGATGGCCTTTCATTATACCTTGTAAATAAATCTTTAAAGAGCAAACTTATAATGAATATTTGACCATCAAAATGAACTTGAGTGAGAAAATGAAGAGCTTTCAGGAATGAAAATGGAAAAAATGCTTTTCTAAGGAGAGAATCAAAATAAGTTCTTAAAATTGAAACATTCCAATAATGAGATAAGCTAATTTAAGTAGAAGATAGCTGGCTTGCCCTTGTCCTTTGAAAGGACTGTCTTGTAGAATGTATGTATGAAGATACTTACTTACTCAATCTTAAGAAAAATTTAATTTCAAGCAGGATACCAGTGATATTTTGGATTTTTTTTTTTCAGCAATTTCCAAAGGACACAATTAATGAAGAAGTGGTAGAACTTTTGAGCCCTTATTTTGAAATGGCGGACTACAACATTGAGACAGCTAAGAGAGTATGTGGAAATGTTGCTGGCCTTTGCTCATGGACCAAAGCTATGGCTGTATTTTTTTCAATCAACAAAGAAGTATTACCTTTAAAGGTAAGTCTGTTAATCAATGGGAGGCATACAACCTCTCTTCACTCCTTCTCCCCACCTGTGTGCACTTGAGGATTTCATCTACTGGAAACATCAGTTGCCTTATTCTAAATGGTGCATGCCTCTGTATGAATTTATTACCATGACAATGAGAAGTATACAGTAAAAAATATATTTGAAATGTACTACCACTTGTAAGCTGTCAAAATTGTGAAAGACTGTGCAGTTTTATGCCTCTGGGAGTCTTCTGACTGGGGCAGCTGTTATCTAGATTAATTCACTGTTGCAGTTGCTTTAACTTAATTAGACAAAATCTTGACATCTGGTTCTTTTAATGTTCTGGATCTCAGTTCATAAGAAGACTGACAGTGCAGAGAGTCTGTGTACCAATGTTGTTGAAAAACCCCAGCATTAATAGTCGTTAAAAGGCAAGAATGAAAGTCAGGAAGAACATGGTCTAGCATGACTTTAACACAGAATAAAGAGGAATGACTGAAAAGGTAGCAAGATTTGTAGTTAGAGGTAGTATTTTTCATTAGACAAAGCAAATTGGTTGGAGAAATCAAACAGGCTTCTAGTGGCACCAGTCTCTTTTGCAGACTAACGTTTTGTGTCACATGGAGAATGACTGGTATTCCCAGAGGCTTTTCTAATTACTTTTTCTAGTTGATGTTAGACCAACTGCTTGATTACAGCTACCTGCAGTAAGAAGTCAGTTTGTTGTAAAATTCAAATAAAAGGTTTCAAATGCATGATGAAGTCTCTATTGAGCAGTTTGATTTTGAAATGTAATACAGTAAAACTCTTTGAGATACATTATATCAACTGTTTTGAGATGTTGTATGTATGAATACACTTATATTTGTGTGTTTCATAGGCTAATCTAGCAATCCAGGAGAATCGGCTAACCACTGCTATGCTGGATCTGCAGAAAGCTCAAGAAGTATTGGGTGCCAAGCAGGAAGAATTAGATATTGTGCAGGCGGAGTATGAAGAAGCGATGAGAGAAAAACAGGTTAACTGCTCTTTACAGAAAAGAAGTTGCCGCTTTAAGGAAAACCGAATGCATTCTCTCAATTTCATTATCATTTCTTGGAAAGGATGTTGATGGATGGAGGATAAGAGAGAGATATTATTTGGATACTGACTCTTTGGATCCCATCTCTCTCCTTTATCTCTGATCCTTTCACCCCCTCCCTTCTACCTCCTTGATATGTTTTTTATTCAGATTATTTGTGTAGCGCCTACTACTGTAACATCAAATTTCATTAATGTATGTTATCTGTGTGTACTGTGTTTGAAACTTTGGGCAGAATTTCTAAGACTTAATAAGTACCAGGCAGTTTTCATATCTTTTAACATGTATGCCAACATGAAAGTTAAGAGCAGATAGATTAACAAGTTGAATCACTTTTATGACAGGTGTTACTATTATGTCCTGACGTATTTTTTGCATTCCATTTTTCCCTCCTTATCTGCATGGTGATATAAGAGAAAATATAACTTTAGACTGTTGTTTAACTACTGGTTTAATTAGATGTAAAGATTTTTCTGGCCTATCAGATATATAACCGTAAACCATATTTGTTGGTGTATGGTTTTCCCTAGACTTTGCTTGAAGATGCTGAGCGTTGTCGTCATAAAATGCAAACTGCCTCAAGTCTGATAAGTGGTTTAGCAGGTGAAAAAGAGAGGTGGACAGAGCAGAGTAAAGAATTTGCCATGCAAACCAAGAGGCTAGTGGGTAAGTTCATCTTTTTAAAAAAATAGAATTTTGTATGTTATGCCTGGGTTTCAACTTGACATATATAACATGCAGTGTGTACCTGAGTCAGCGATGTTTTTATGTTTGCTGATGTTTGCAGATAGCAGTCCAAAGAGAGTGTTATGTTAGCAAGTGCCAATAAAATGTCTATAACTGAGAATACATATGGATGAGACTGATATTCAGGCAGTGACATTTATATGTAGAAATCAATATTTTTAAATACAGTTATTAATGTTCATCAAACTTTTGTTTCACAGAAGTGAAATTTTATTTTGTAAATACGCACTTGGAAACTAAAGTGCTTTGTAATAAATAATTTATTACTTAGATCAAGTAAATGAAATTTATCTTGTCCTTTAATGTGGACTGAAGTTTCTTCTCTGACTTTAGTCTTGAAATGCTGTAAGAAGCATGTATTATTGTATATGTTGCATTATAGTAGATAGGTTATATTTTATTTGCTGGTATAAGATGTATATGTGTATTATTACTTGCTAAAACTACAGGATACCTTCCACATATACTTATGGTTTTTTATAGATAACTTGAAAAAGTCAAAAAATATTAGTACTCTGTAAAAGTGCAGTAACTTCTTCAGTTTGAATCCTGCATTCTTAATTCAGAGGTAAAAAACCCCAAAACTTGTCATGAAACTTGGGGGGCAGCTTCAGATTAGAACTTGTCATTCTTAATAACTCTATAACGATGTCTATTACAATTTCTCATTACTAGTAGTAATTATTGTAATTTATTTGTTCTTAATTAGTTGTCCTAAGTAAAGGTTTTTTTCTCCACCTAAAATATGGTTTAAGTTGGTTCTTGTGATTGTGCAAGGAAATGGTTGAATTAGAAATTTATGAGTAATTGGAAATTTATGAGTAAGTTTATTCTGCCATGTCCTGCTTGCGCAGGATCAGTTTGGAATAGTGTTATGTGTGTGTTGGGTTGACCTTGCCTGGCTGTCAGATGCCCATCTCTTGATTACTACAGTTGCACTGTAAAGAAAGAGTAACATGAAGTAGACATGACACCTACCGAAATGTAGCATTCTCTTCCTATGTAATGAGCCTTAGGGAAAAAGATGACAACTCAGCCTTGTGGATCAAAATGTGTTCTTCAATTACAAGCCAAATGATACAACTTGTGAAGTAAGCAGCTCATTCATTAAGAGAATATGCAAATTTGTAATTTTTTTTTTTTTTTTTTTTCCACTTTTTCTCTCTAAGGTGATGCACTCTTGGCTACAGCTTTTCTGTCCTATTCTGGTCCTTTTAACCAGGAGTTCCGCAGCCTGCTATTAAATGACTGGCAGAAGGAAATGAAAAGCCGGAAAATCCCCTTTAGTAGCAACTTGAACCTGATAGAAATGTTGACTGATGCACCAACTATCAGTGAATGGAACCTACAAGGATTACCAAATGATGACTTATCCATACAGAATGGAATCATTGTCACTAAAGCATCTCGTTATCCTTTATTAATTGATCCACAGGCACAGGGTAAAATCTGGATTAAAAATAAAGAAGGCAGAAATGAACTTCAGGTAATAGGAGTGCTGGTGCTTTCGTAATCCCTAGAAACTCTTAGCTCACAAAACATTATAATTCAGTGATTCAAATAATTCTTAGCAAATGCCTTTTATTTAAATTGCTTAGGCTGTATATAAATGATATTTCAGATATATTTTGGTATCTATTAGATTTGAGATTTGACTAGATATGAAAATGTACATTTGAAGCTTATTTGTTCCAACGTCTTGATTTGTTTAATGAATTTATTTTAATGAAACATAAGCCTTTGGAAAATAGGCTGG
>JANHGB010302853.1:0-42959 GCA_026283785.1 Coracopsis vasa
CTGGCAGAGCATGAGGCTCAGAAAGTCCTTGGTCAGACTAAACATTTGAGCAGTAACTAAAAACATTGGTGTTATCACTGCTGTTCCCAGGCCGAAAGTTGAAAAACACAGCACTGCACCAGCTACTAAGAAAGAGAATAAATGACTGCTACTGCTGAACCCAGGACAATATGAAAGAGAAAACAAGCAGGAAGGCTCCCATTTATAAAACTGGCAACACAGCTTTGATGTGCTTTACCAGTTGCACTTAATCCTATTTGTTGATGATAAATAACACGAAGAAAGGGAACAAAACCTCTTTCTGTTGACAACATGTAGTTACACAGTTGCTTGTGCATAAAAAACTGTTTTAGAAAACCAATTACGAACTATGTTTGTATACTGACAGCTTAATTGTCTATGTATAGATGAAAAGTGTGTGTAGTTATTGAGTTTGTTTGGGTTTGATGTGATGCAAGAGGCAAGTGACAAAAGGAAAATGTAGTACAAAGGAACACTGCAGTTATTGTATTAGGGCGGTGCACCCTCATGATGATCAATTAGATAAACATACAATTCTGGGTTTTTTCAGTAGGTTGGAAGTTTATGTGTAACATGAGCAGGCAATTGAACCAATGCTGAAAGCACATTGCGAATAATTCAAAATGTTTTTGAACTGAAGCTGAACTTGGAATTTATTACTAAATTCTCCAAACTGAAGCTGAACAGTAGTCAGGTTGCTGGGTCAGATCTGCATTGTCACCCTGTGAAGAGTTTGTTTCTTACGTAGAGATACATTTTGCACCTTCTGGGCTTTGCACAGCAGTTTAGCCTGTCTCTCATCTCTCATCCTTTGCAACATGAGTCACCCATGCTTCTGTTCTGTGAGACTCTTGTTCTGCAAACCCCATCAAGCACTTTTCTGAGTGGGGCATTTTATATTTGTAATGGTCTCTGACAAAACTGTTCAAAATGGAAATAGTCTGGATACATCTTTGATTTCTGCAGTCCATTGTTTGGAGTAGTCTTTGTCAGCAGTTCTTACAAGCCTTCAGTAGACTGACTAGTCTGAAATTCTCCCTACCAATCTCTTTGGTGTTTCTTATCGTTGGATATACCCGTGTCTTTTTTAATCCTGGATACCATCTTCTGTGGTGTGTGCTTACAGGTACAGACTCACTGGCAGAACAGAGGGGATCTAGGAGTTCTAGTTAACTCTGTTTCCATCTCACCTATGGTCATTCTGGCCCCATTCAAATTCTGGGGAAATGCAGTGTGATTTAGGTGCTAATATGGCAGAAGGTGTGCTCCCAGAATTTCAGCAGTTGAGCAGGGGATTGGGGTTAATCACTCCCCATTTCCTTGCCAGAACTTTGTAATTATAAAACGCTATGTATTGCAACATGAATGGGTTTGAATCAGTTCACAGTTAACAAGTCAGTTAATGTGTTGGCACAGGCCTGAACCAGAACTGAACCAGAACTGAATAAATTCAGTCACAGATGCATCCAAGCCCATACTGGAACTGAGTAGAAGCATTTGCTTGGTTTGGCTTCCACCATCATAAATCTGCATAATTTACTCCTTTTCAATGCATGTAGTATTTTGCTTCCCAAACCTCTTACTTGGTGAGCAAGATTAAAAAATCCAATGATGATTATGCTATAAATTGTCATAAGGTATATTAAATGCTAGTACCTGGTGTTCAGACAGCTGTATTGCTTTAAAGCCTCTTAGCTTGGAAACCTTTAGGTCTTTTGCAAAATCATTTTTGTGTTTGTATTAACAGAAAACTTTCGTCTTTTACAGTAGCTTTCATTTAATTTGAGAGGCTAATATGGAAAGCACTAGAAAGCATTTGGAATGAACAATATGTCAATATATATTTTGTCATCTACAAAGTGTATAAAGATAAGAAACCCAGTGCTTATCAAATAGTGTATATTGCCAGGTGTTACTGTAAAAAGAAAAATATAGTTGATGTTCTTAAAGCAGGTATAACTTTCCTCATTTTGCTAGTGAAAATGTATGCAAGCAAGTAAATTAATTAGGATCAGAAAATATCTTTTTTTCAGACCGGATACTAGTTGTTAGTACTAAAGTGTCAGTGTTGCCTGTGTACAACTTTGTCATTTCAGTACTTATAATTTCAAATGTATATTTATATGGAAAGAAAGCTCTTTTTTTTTTTTTTTTACATTGAACTCTGAGAGATGCTTACCACTTAAAAAAGGTGTGGCTGTATTGTTGTCATGCAAGTACACTTTTAAACATCTTTCAAAACCTTTTAATTGTTCATGCTACTTAATTGCATAATCCAATTGTAATCCAATTAGTGTAAATTGATGTTGCTCCAACAGAATGATGGGAATTCTGTTGTTTGAATTGATTCTGTTTTGAAAATCATTTTCAACAATAAGAGTTTATGTTTTGCAAAAAATTATTGTAAAGCCAACTGCCAAACTAGTTTTCCAGTGAACCCTGCAATGAAGGCGGCTAGTAAATTGTAAACCTGGCAATGGTTTGTGTAAAGCAGAATTTGAAATAGAGGTTCTTTTTTGCTTAAGAATTGCTGCAGTGCTTTTTGACTTACTGAAGAAGGCATTAACATTTTTATCTGGAATAATTTCTTTTCCAGGACAAGCATGTTCTGGCAGTAGCAGAAATAGACAGTATGTTGGAAAAACTGAGAAAGTGCAATGAATTTATGGAGCTAATTCTCAAGGGACTTAACGAATACCTAGAGAAGAAGCGTCTGTTTTTCCCAAGATTCTTTTTCTTATCTAATGATGAACTCCTTGAGATCCTTTCAGAGACCAAAGACCCTACTCGGTATAGTAATTTTTAATAGTTATATTTGCAACTCATGATGCATGCAGATAGTCTTGTCATATTGTTTTTCTGAGTCCAGAACTGACTTTTTTCTCACTGAAAGTTGTGGCATTAAGTATCTGCTTGTTAGATTTTATGACAGGTGAACACAGAGTAGTTTTTCATATGGGTAATTAAATTCAGTTCTGTTTTCTAGACTAATAACCCTTCCATACACTGGTTTTCAGAAGAATCAGAAATCCATATAGTAATTCATGGTAAAATGAACATGCCTGATTTTTCCCACTAGAAAACTGAATACCAGATGGAACTGCTGACCTGAGCTTTATCTTTTTAGGAGCAGTCCTAGTTAATGTATTTCAGAAGTTTTTTGCCAAGTTTTAACTCTTGCTGGGATTTCTACTCCCCAACCACATTCAGGATTATACTGAATGAGTATATAAAGAAAAAGTGTAACTCAATATAAGTCTTTCTTATACTGAGTGGAATTAACTCTATGGTGGTTCCTGCAGAAGTGATCTTACACTTAGAGCCTTTGCTGTATGTGGAGAAACTCGGGTTTGATTCCCAATATGCAGATTTGATAACGTTTACTGAATTCAGTGCAAGGTCATGCAAAAATAAGGAGGAAAACGAAAACAGAATGCCAACTCAGTCACAGAGAAATACTCATACAGTGCAATGAACAGGGCAAAAGATCTTGTGGGGAAAAGGTATTGTGTTAAGGTCATACCTGGTTGCTTTACTCAAATTCCTTGACAATTACTCTAGTTTGCTGAGAAGGTATAAATAATGGCATTTTGTGTACTGTACGTGGGTTAGCAGTTAAAGGATATTTGTTTATCTTTACCCGTTTGTATATTACAGGGATTAAAAGTAATATTTTGCATATTTAAAATCATCTTCCAAAATTGTGGTAAGCATATTGCAGGGGGTAGTACCCAAGAATTATTGGTGAGAATAAGCTTTTCAACAAAGTTGGAATGATCATTTAAGAAAATGGTCCAGGATTTTTTTGCCTGTTTGTTTAGTTAGCTCTTCTCTGGTAGTATTGGCAAGAAAAAAATTGTCAGCAGCTGTTTAATACTATTTTTGTTTTCTAGAGTACAACCTCACTTGAAAAAGTGTTTTGAAGGAATTGCAAAAGTGCAGTTTACTGATACATTAGATATTACACACATTAAAAGTCATGAAGGAGAGACTGTGGAACTCATAGAGACAATCTCGACATCGGCAGCTAGAGGTCAGGTTGAAAGATGGCTGGTTGAACTGGAGAAAGCTATGATGAAGTCTATCCACAAGGTAACAAGTCCTAACCTCTTCTTTTCTAGGCTAATGATTTCTTCAGTAAACATTAACATATACTGGAATCACTTTTTATTCTTTGCACCTAGCCTCAACATTAAACCAATGAATTCAGTCTTTAAAGGTTACATAGTTTTTTAGTTCCGGTGTCAATTGCTGGTCATAAAATTATCTAAAATTCTTTAAAATTAAATAGTACAAAACACTTGCGCCAAGGATCTTTTTGCCAGAGATTGTTGATGTCAGTTGATGTCACTTGATGTCACTTTGCCAGAGATGGTTGATGCCACTTGGTATCGCATTAAGGAACAAGATTAAACTGAAAATCTGCCCAGATTTTGGGTTTTTTCTTTCTTTTTTGTTTTACTGTTTCTCTTAATATGGCTAATCAAGACCATTAACTCTTCAGATTTTATTGTTCTAGTGTTTACAGTGTCTCATCGCTGCATCGTATATTTAACCATCTCTATTGTTGTCTTTTTTGTGGTCCTTCTCAATGTCAAGGGGTGTAATTGAATGTACACACACTTTCTTACAGCTACAAGAGTTTAATTATTGTAGTGGCATAGCAGTACAGAATAAAGTGAATAACCTGATCTGTTTGGTGCATACATGGACAAACTGAGGTGCATGACTAAGAAATGTTTAAGCACCATCTGCATGCATTTACCCTTGACTGCAGAACTTTCATAATGACCTACACTGGATAACATTTACATAGTTTTAATGTCAATGCAGACACATTTTTCTCTCATAGATGTATATTTTTTAATTTAAGTTCTTGGGTATATAGATTGCTAAAAGCAAAAAGGCTTGGAAGTGCAAAACAAGTGGTAGATAGTCACTCAGGTTGTTTTCACTGTTTGAGGAGCCATCTAAATTTGTTAGTTAATCATTCTGTTATTAGAAGACACACTTGAAGTTAGATACAAGTTTAAATAATATCATCTGCAAAATTAAAAGCTCTGGGTTTTTATTAGTATTAATAGATGAGAATACTTTCAGTGTGGGATGCTACTTCTAACTAAATTGTGTTCTTGCTTGCTTTCTAGTTTCTTTGTAGATGGATGTATAAAATTTATATATCTGAAGGCAAGGATCATTTTAGAATGTGTAGAGAAATTCTCAGAAATTTTGTGTGATCACTTGTTCATGTTATGACATTTTGGGCTTTTGAGCTTTATTGACAGATTTGCTTGCAAAATTATCACTATTATAGAGTTGAATTTTTGAGGCTGAATTCAGATTATTCTCAGTAATGCAATCTAACCTAAATTCTAAATCTGAATATTACCTGCTTTCACATGTAGTTATAGTGTGCTTTTTGCTGTCTAGGTCATTGGGGAGGCACTTGAAGCTTATCCAAAAACTGCACGTATTAATTGGGTAAGAGAGTGGCCTGGACAAACAGTTCTTTGTGTATCCCAAACTTTCTGGACGTTGGAAGTACAGATGTCTATTAGAAATGGCCAAGTGGTAAGAATCGTTTAAATTAATGTCAAATTGATATAATGGAGTAGTTAATCAGACCTTTGATAGTAACCTTTTTGGATGAATAGGTGTACAATGTAATGGTTAATCTTTTGAGTATTTTCTTTAAAGATCTACCTGACATCTGATCCTTGAAGATTTTCATATTAGTGTTTGCTTTTGGATATAGGCACCAATGCTTCTGCATTATGTCAGAGTGCATTCTGACAACATGTAGATGATGTGTTTCTGTGAAAGCAACCCAGTGGGGTATTCAGGTGGTATGGACTAGCATAGCTTGTCTGTTCACCTCTGGTTCAGAAGTCTAATTTACCTTCATTAATATTAAGCGCTTTTTATGAAGATGGACTAGGACTAGCATTAGAAGATATATACCATCCTCACCCTTGTCAAATAATGAATATATGTGCCTGACTGGTACAGAATTTATAATTTATTAGTAATGCTACTGAGAATAAAGGTACTTAAGGTACTGAATTAAGATTCAGGATATGTGTTTTGTAGAACCTTTCTACTGTTTATCACTAAGGCTTAATGTTCTCCCCTGTTGTATTTGGAAGTGTTCCAGAATTGCCACCATCAGATGAGGCAGCTGATCTTAGAGATTTTTAGAGGAAGTTAAGCAAAGGTTAAATTAATTAATTTTCTTTTGGGAATGTTTGTTACAGAATTCTTAGCCTAGACAAAAGTTCTCGTGCTGATCTGTATCAAGTCTTCTCTGTACATGGGCATGCAAGGAAACCTGTCCTTCCTGTAGCTTTCAATCAAATTGTGTTGTAATGGGAATTCTGCTCATCTGGCTTCAGCCCAGGATCTTCATTCAGCTGTGAAAAGGACTTGTATTTAGTGAACTGGTGGAGAGGCATTTGCATCTCCCGACAATCTGTTCCAAATCTGTCAGGGATGGAGCATTTACCACTTCTTTGGGCAACCTGTTCCAGGGCCTCACCACCCGCACTGTAAAGAGCTCCTTCCTTATATCTAACCTGAACTTCAACCTTTAAGTTTAAATCCATTACCCCTTGTCCTATCACTACAATCCCTTATGAAGAGTCCCTCCCCGGCATCCTTGTAGGCCCCCTTCAGATACTGGAAGGCTGCTCTGAGGTCCCCACGCAGCCTTCTCTTTTCCAGGCTGAACAGCCCCAACTTTCTCAGCCTGTCTTCGTATTGGATTATGCTACAGCCCCCTTACTGTCCTCATGGCCCTCCTATGGACTTGTTCCAACAGCTCCATGTCCTTCTTATGTTGAGGACACCAGAACTGCACACAATACTCCCAAGTGAGGTCTCACGAGAGCAGAGTAGAGGGGCAGGATCACCTCATTTGACCTGCTAATCATGCTCCTTTTGATGTAGCCCAGCACATGGTTGGTTTCTGGGCTATGAGCGCGTACTGAAGCCAGCTCAAGTTTCTCATTGACCAACACCCCCAAGTTGTTCTCTGCATGGCTGCTCTGGATCACTTCTCCACCCAATCTGTAGCTGTTTGATTAATTTTAGATCCCTTCCCACACAAACCATTCTATGATTCTATGTGTTCACATATACATGCACGTGCAAACACACATGCTCACTTTTGAATGTTTTTGAGTTGTTTCCAACAAGTAACTTTTGTACATAAATCAAAGGTGCAAATTTCTTATTAACACCACATAATGAACTAAGATGCTGTATAAAACCAGAGAGGTTTCATAAATTTTGAAATCATTGTCTTGCTGGCCGTGTGCATTCTCAGTGATATACAGTCATATGGTCAGAAGGATAGCACTGAGGAATGTTACTGATATGGGAGCTGAGGACATAGTCTGTGCCCCAAGTAATATCTCATGTTTGCTGAGGAAAGCTTGGTGGTAAGCAGGTGGGTTGTTATCCCTGACTTGAGAGAGATATTTCAGATTTTGTGCTGGTCAGGACTTCTAATGCAACACTAGAAATTGATCTGCCTTTGAGCTCTGTGTTTGTTGCTTCATTCTCATGTATAGAAAGAAGTTATATTAAGCAGATGATTTTTGATACTTAATGTTTGGAACATAACTAGCTGAGAAATCTCAAAAACCTCATAGTCTGTTGAGGGCTACCAGTGCCAGTGTTTGGAGAAGAACAGCAAGCTAGCAGGGAGAAAAATCTAAAACAGGCTGAAACGAGTTTTCCTCCAGAGAAGTAGAAGCTATGCCTCTATAGAAACATGCTTTGGTGTGAATGTATTGCTAAGGTTATTCTCACTTTTTAATTTCAGTTCAGTAAAGCACCTAAATCACATCTAAGTACTGTCACAATACAAGCCCTTTGCTTTACCAGAAACTTATTAGCATGAAAGAAACTATCAATTACAGTGTAAAAGAAATGATTAAACTAACGGAACCCAGACTGTAACCAGAAGAAAATAAACTAAAAAACTAACAAGAAAATGCATTTTCTTGTTAACTTTTTTGAATTATAGAACTGTTTTTTTTTTCTGACTGTTGCGAGACATAAAGGTTTTTTAAGGTGACAGTGTCCCTTAATCATAGGGAGTATATTGTATATATAGATATTTAAAAAATATGTGGCATTTTGTTTATGTTAATGTGAAATGTATAAAAAGTTAAGGACTATTTCCTGTGTTCTGGGAAGAAAACAGTGTATGCTGTTTTGTTTCCAGGTACATATCATTGATGCATTACATACGGTTCTGTAAAAGTAGGAAATAAAACCCCCCAAAACACAAATCCAAAACCATATTGAACTGCCAGTGAATGAAGATTGTTGAACTACAGAGAGATAAAAGTAATACTAAGAAAAAATAATCATGCTTTATGACTAGCCATGCAACTTGGTAACTTGTAAACATTTTTGCAGGCACTAGAGGATTATCTGAAACAGAATAATAAACAAATTGAGGACATTGTCACCTTGGTGCGAGGAGAGCTGTCTCAGCAGAATCGAGTGACTTTAGGAGCACTTGTTGTGCTTGATGTTCATGCTAGGGATGTTGTTGCATCTCTAGTAAGCAAGAAAGTCAAAGATGAGGATGACTTTGAATGGTTAAGTCAGCTTAGGTACTACTGGGAGGTAAGTGATAACTCTCAATCCTATTAGAAGGTAATTTCTATTCACAGCTTTTCAATTTCTGCTTGCTTGCTTACACTGAGAATGGTTAACCTACTGTTGGGATTTCTGCTGATAAGATAATGCCTGTAACCAATCATTTTATGGATTGCTAAGTAGAATGGCCAGTAGCCAGGCACAGTTTTTAATTAAAATTACTTTTTTCATCACTGCTGAGTCTCAGTACATTTGCTGAATTTGCAGGGGGATTACAGGCAGAATTTGTTCAGTCCAAGACTATTTTGGTTGCCTGATTCTGCAGGATAGAGAATACTATAGAGATGACAATTTTCAGTCGGAGTTTTTTGTGTGACATTGTCAGTACTATTTTGAGCATTACATTTATTGAAAAAATAATTATTTATACTGGATAGTGGTAGAATATGGTATTTTTACAAGCATCAGGATAAGATTTCCCATACTACAGAGGAAATTGCATGTGACATTAAGAAAATTTATATGTGGAGATTGGATGTTGCCGTAGCAGTCATCAGATTGACCGTAACTATAGCTGCTGGTGATGATTATTTCTGTTTACCTGTTTAGAAAGTCGTTAACCTTTTAAGTAGCTAATAAGACAGTTCTACTCTGCTATATGGTTAGTAGGACTTTCTTATGGATAATGGCTAATGGCTAATGTAAAAAATGGTCTTATGTTTGATACTTTAGTATCTATTAATTGTTGTGGGGTTTTTGTTATAAAAGTCACATTGAAACTAGTGTCCTAGAGCAATCAGATGTTTCAAGAGCATCAGGCCTGATAAGGAACTTGAGAAATTGTATTGAATTGTGGGTATGTGGGGGCTTCTTATTTTGTTTTGTTGTTTTGTGTGTGTGGGGTTTTAATTCTTTTATTCTATAAAATGAATGCCTTGTTTCTTAGGAAGGGCATCTAGAAACAAAGATGATTAATGCTGGACTGAGGTATGGATATGAATATCTTGGCAATACCCCTAGGCTGGTTATTACTCCACTTACAGACAGATGCTACAGGTAAACCCGCAAGTTACTGAATGTACTGAATGCAAGAATTTAGTTAGTTTTAATTAGTTCAGAGAATAGATGACTACAGGATTGTATTTTTTTATGTTCTAAAAGGCATAATTAGAATAGGCTGCATTTCTTCTGGTAGAATAAATTTGGTCCTGTATGAACATTTTAATTTAAATTTGTGATAAAATTAAATCTTTTGTGAAACTATAATTACTGGTAAGTTACAAGAGGATATGGATAGTGGAAAGCTATTCTCTGTTGTAAACTTCATACATTGCTACACATTTGTAAACTGTAGCTGGCCAGAAGCAAGTAATCTGTACCATCATAGGAAAATGCAGACATGAAACAAAGTTTGTAAAGTTTCTATAAAAGTTAGAGCAGCTGGAAAAATGGCATAAAAATTTGTACTTCCCTCCCTCCCCCCTCTCACCCTCTCAGTTGTTGTATTGTTTTATTTCCAGAACCCTATTTGGTGCACTACACCTGCATCTTGGAGGTGCCCCTGAAGGTCCTGCTGGAACTGGAAAAACAGAAACTACAAAAGATTTAGCAAAGGCTGTAGCTAAACAGTGTGTGGTTTTCAATTGTTCTGATGGATTGGATTACCTTGAGCTAGGAAAATTTTTTAAGGTTTGGATAAATCATGATGGTTGTATTCTCAATTATATAAAAGCCATTTTATTATTCTAGCATTTGTAGTTGTCTTAAGGTATTTTAGATGTATCTTTAGCCATTTCCAGGCTACTATATAATGCTAGTATTGTGCATATAGATCTTATTGTAAGTAAGAATGCAACCGCGATACCAGAATATTTTTATGTGCTTTGAAAGTGAAATATACCATAGAGATTTTATTTTCTTTAAATAGGCAACATAGATGCTATTTCAATAAGTGCATTTTTCATACCTGATTGCAAATTTTAAGGGACTTTAAAGAGTCATTATATTATACAAATCAAGCATATATTCATTTCAATATTAGCCTTAGTAAATACCTCTGTATTATGAAAAACTATCCTGACTGGAGACGTGTGTCTTATAGCCTAGTGTCCCATTTTGGAACAGAATGTTACAAAAATAGAGCAAACATGCTTTCCTCCCTGGAATTATTCTTACCTTCTGAGTCACAGGTAGCGTTGGTATGATGTGATTTATCTTCAAAATTCAGCATGATGGAAGTTCACCAAAGTAAGCTAAATGAAGAGTTTTTATTTAGAATGATGGAAGCAAACTTCTGTGTCTTAAATGGGAATTTTAGAATTACTTGTAGCAAAGCATGAGATACTGTTAAAGGCTACCTACCAGTGTTGCAGAGACAGTACAGTAGTATCTGGGGAGCGTATCTGAGAAAAAACCCCTCTAAATTAACCAGAACTGTAAGAAAAGAGAATTATTCTTTAATTGCACTTTAGATAACATGGTATGCCATGAGATTCTATAACCAAATGGTGAATTTGAGCTCTGGAGAAGTCCTTACATTGCGTTTTGTCACCTTAAGCCCTGTTAGCATAGACAAAATGAGAGAGGGTTGTTTGGAGGCTTGCTTAGTGTTGCACAATACTAACTATAAAGGTAAAACACACAAAATGCGCGTGTTTGGTAGGCACTTTGCATATGACAGAAAAATAAGAATTTTGTGCAGATTTTTTTGTCTGAATGAATTTTGGGCTTTTTTGTAAGCAAACTTTGTTTCTAAATTTCTGTAATTCTTCTTTAAACATACTAGAGTGATTTTGTTTAGAAGTTAGTGCTCTGGATCATGAGTATAAGTCCTTTCTTTGCACATTAAAGTTTTTTCTTGTTGCGGAATTATTTTGATCCGTACGTCCAAAATAAGAAGTTACCTATTAGTTAGTCATGTGTCTGTTTTTTCTAGGGTTTATTGACTTGTGGGGCATGGGCTTGCTTCGATGAATTCAACAGGATTGATTTGGAAGTACTCTCTGTGGTTGCGCAGCAGATTTTTACTATCCAAAGAGGTAACCTTTTATTTTAATCATAATTTTCACTTACGCATGACAAAGAATAAAGATGCAACAAAACCTGCCCAGCAATGAGATTAGTTTTTATTTCTTCATAGGCATTAATTCAGGAGCTGAGATAATAGTATTTGAAGGAACTGAACTGAAGCTGAACCCTACATGTGCAGTCTTCATTACAATGAATCCTGGTTATGCTGGGCGTTCAGAGCTTCCTGATAATCTTAAGGTATTATAACACTTGTAATTTTTTTTCTTTTAATAGCTAATGCAGAAAGTAAAACAAGAAATAAACTTTTGTCTAATATAGAAATTATTAAGAGTGTTTAACATTGATTACCTTCAGTTTTTGATTATACTAGCAGAAAAAATAATCTTAGAAGAAAAATAAATTTAAAAGAATAACTAGCCTGAAAATAGGAATAAAGTAAATTTTAGAATGTCAGGTTGCTTGATTCAAGGTCTGACTGTCAGGACAAAAGAAAGTAAGTTAAAAAAACCCCGACTTGGATGTGTTTCTTAGCTAAGCACCAATGCTTTGTAGTGTACAAGCAGTGAATAATATCTTAATATTGGATAAAAATGTGTGTGTGGGTTATTAGTTTATGGGTTTTCTGTTTTTTTGATTTGATCTGATGGGACTTACAGTGTTTTAAATGTCAGAGATTTCTGTTCTGTTTAAGTGATTTTTACAAGAGTGCTACATCCTTTCTTACCCTTTTAAATAAATCTGGCCTGTCTCCGTGGAAAGAAAAGGAAAGCTGAGCAAATACCTTGATAAATCAATAAAACCATAAAAAATGCAGTCTTTATAAATATTTCTCAGAACTGTATGGGAAGTTTGCTCACTAGCACAGTATGAAGAGAAGATTCAGAAATACTACTTGTATAAACAAAAGAGGATAATTCAAAAAACTTTCTGGTAGATATGAAAAGTAGTGAAAGTTTTAACTGTTTAAAAATCTTCTGATGCTTGTGTGGTAGAGCAATGGTGAAATTGAAGCATGGGTTGCAGCTAAACAATGCTAGTAGGAGTCTGACAGCATCACCATATTTGTGGTAGTTGTATTGCACTCCCCTATCTGTTATAGAGCTCGTGGTGTTTTATGTGTTTTTTTCCTTGAATGAAGACCTACAACCATGAGTTGTCACAATGGAAAAGAAAGTATTTCTAATCATCTATGAAAAGCCATTAAATATATTGTAGTCATAATTGTGATAGTTGAATTTAATTGGCTGTGACTGTATTAATGAAATAATGAAAATAATATTTGATGTAATTGTATGAATAGAAGATTCAGAAATACTATTCTGAGGATGAAAGAGGATAATTCAAAAAACTTTCTGGTTGAATATGAAAAATAGGGAAAGTTTTAGCTGTATACAAAAGTCGTACATAATAATGTGGTATGTGGGTTTTTTTCTGATGTGATCTTTTTGTATATATGTTCAATAGGCTCTCTTTAGAACGGTAGCTATGATGGTTCCTGATTACGCCATGATTGCAGAGATTGTTCTTTATTCTTGTGGGTTTGTTACTGCTCGACCTTTATCTGTAAAAATTGTAGCTACGTATCGTCTGTGTTCAGAGCAGTTGTCTTCTCAGCACCATTATGATTATGGAATGAGAGCTGTGAAATCAGTACTCACTGCTGCTGGCAACCTCAAGGTAAATGGTTTTTTAGTAACCTGTCTCTTTTGTAACAGAATATACTGTTACATTCTACATAATGGCAAATACTTGTTTAAAACGTCATCCTGTGATACCTATGGAAATTAAAAGAGTATGTATTAGGGCATAAGCTGTAGAGAGTCAAGAAGAGGTAAAGCTACATGGCCATTCACCACACCTCTACGGCCATTCACCACACCGCTACAGCCATTCACCACACCACTCGTCACCGAATGATGTGCCTATTAAGTGTGCTGATTATCTTTCAAGAATTTGTGTCAAATGCAGATACACTGTGTTGTTTGGCATGTTGGCTATTGCTTTGCTCTGCCTTTCTTACCAGGTTTCTTTGCCGTAGTATGTGAACACTTTGCAGTAACACGCTGGCTAATATCTGCCAAGTGACTTTCAACACTCTTATGGTGTATGGTGTAGTATTTTGGTTTAGCTTGCATTGTAGATGAATGCATACATTTTACAAAACCATAAGATGTTGTTGTATTAATTCAGTACCTTTTATTTAGACAGACAGGTATCATTTATAATTCTCTGCCATTCTAATTTTTTTGCAACCTATGATCCTAATATTACAAACCCCCCTACAGAATTCAGAATCAGTAACTAAACTATCTATGGGGGCAAAAGAGGTTACCAAATGGACCTGAACCTGCCAAAGTAATAGCAAATCAGGAAGTGTTCTTTAAAACAAACAGGTGTAACATCTTGGTTTTGAAATTATAAAAATCAACTAACATTATTTTTTGCATCTTTTAGCTGAAATATCCGTCGGAAGATGAAGAAATTTTGCTCCTTAGATCCATTACAGATGTCAACCTGCCAAAATTCTTGTCTCATGATATACCACTTTTTGAGGTAGAAAACATACAGATTTTCAATGATGCAAAGTGCTTGCTAAAAATACTAGTTGATAAAAGTACAAGGTTTATTAGAGAGATGGTCCAAAGACTTTTTTAATGTAGCTTGTAATTAGTTTAAAACTTAGCCTTAACTGTTCCTTCCTAGCAAATATAGCAAGCATTTGGGTTTTGAAGGGTTAGACCAATGAAAGTTTCTGCTATGTCTATGACTTGAAATGGTAACTTACTATTTTTATATGTCATATAGTCAAGATTTCAGAATGCCTTGTAAGTGTTCTTATGAAATAGGTGGGTACTAATAGTCTCCTATTTTCTCTTTATAATTTCTCTTTATAAGAGAAAAATCTAAATAGTAAATAGACTCAAATCAAATAATAAATAGACTAAGTGGCCCACATTCATTCTTGTCATGAGTTGATCTCAATGTAGAACTGAACTGAAGAAAATGATCTGTAACTTGCTCACCTGCACTAACAGCCTGTGTCCTAATATGTTCCATTTAGATTGGATTTTTAATCTATTACCACAGGATAGGCATGTTTAATATACCTCTGATCTATCCAGACATTTCCAACACAGATGTGAGTTGTGAACTTCATTAGGAAAAGTCTGAAATCTTCCTCAGTAACTGTGAGATTTCTGTGCTCTTTTAGAAAAAGAAGAAAGGATCTATGTTGGTGTATATAAATGTTTGGAAACTGAAAGCCTTATCGTTTGTGTGTACAGTGTGTAATACTTTTTTTGTGTAATTTTATTATGGAATAAAATGAGGCAATTTCCATGAGAAAACATGCATGGGTACGTGAAAGTAGTGTGGAAGCTCTTTCCATTAGGAATTTTAAGGAAAAGCCTTAGAAATCTGAAGAAAATCTTAGAAATCTGTAAAAGATAATTCCCTTGCCCAAAGTTATATGAAAATGTCATGAATTAGAAACTGAACATATGTCTCTGGACATTGTTACTCTAGTCTAAAGAAGAGTTTGCCTAAATTAGACACTTCTTCCTGAAAACAAGTCATGAGATGAAGGGAGAATTCATATTTTTGTAAGTCTGGAAATAGCAGAGATAAGCTTCGGAGAGGTCTGGGAATGCTGAAGGATCTTCACTAATTCTTTTTCTAAGTTTCAGTCTTTAAAAATAAGATTAGCAATGTTAACAATTTAGTGTACAGAAATTAAGTATATTTAAGAAGTAATACTTCAGATGTATGTTTTTCACTGTCATAGATGAAGAAATGGTTTAGAGATAAAGCAGCCTTGCACATACTAATATTTTCTTGTTGGCATTTCCCAAAAACAGGCAAAATTTTCTAAGTTGAAACTAGAAAGTGTCACATTATTGACTTGGAAACAGCAAAAGAAGGCTAGGGAATGTGAAGCTAATAGCATTCAAGTAGATGATTGTGGCAGTACAGAACAAATGCATGTTACAAGGAAAAACACCGATGAATGAGCATGACACCACAATGTCACTGTAATTAGTTATCCACTGGGGGACAGATTTAAGAGTCAACAGTAAATTAGGCCTACATTATGTGGCTATTGTAATAGCTTAATTCTGTTGGTTCTAGAATGCAATAGCTTTGTTTGAAGTTCTTATCAGATACAGAAAGAATTATAAAAAGAGTTCAGCAGTAGTAATGTAATTTAAAATACTGAATTCAATTTTAAGAATTATTTATATTGTTACTATGAAAAATAGTTATTTCTTCCCTCAATTTGTATATCTTGCTTGAAAGAAATGGGACATCCCCGTATCCTCTGTAATTCATTTTAATTTTGCTGGTTTTGCCTTTGTTGTTCAGGTGTCCAGTGTAGTCAGGTGCATCTGACTTGAGATACATATAACTCTTTTGTGTTTATGTAGGAGCATGCAAATGATAACATGCTTTCCAAGTCTTGTTTTGCTCAAAACTCTCCTTCACTTTGTTTTAAATTATTTATGATCTATCCACATTTTTTTTTTATTCTAGATTTTTAACACATTCAGTTATTGAGGGGAAAAAAGATAACATTTTCTCCAATGTCTAACTGCAAGTTTTATAAACTATTTTAATAAAAGCTAATGTTTATCAGGAAAGAATATGCTTAGGCAGTTAATTGCTTCTCTATGTGCCCAGGTAAACATGAAAAAGATACATGAAATAAATATCAAAGATAAATTAAAACCTCAGAATTTTGGCTGATGCAAGGGTGACATAAAATTAATAACTATTTTATTTCAATCAAAATAGGTATTAGTTTGCTTAGTGTCAACAAAGGTTTGATTGCATGAGTTTCAAACCAAATTACTGTGAAATTAAGTATACTTTTAATTAATTGTTTGGATAGGGTATTACTTCTGATTTGTTTCCTGGTGTGAAGCTACCAAAACCAGACTACAATCACCTATTGGAAGCCATCAGAGAAAACTGTGAAGCTATGAATTTGCAAATGACTGATGTATTTACTATGAAGATCCTGCAGATATATGAGATGATGATTGTGCGTCATGGCTTTATGATAGTTGGTGAGCCTTTCGGAGGAAAAACGTGTGCATATAAAGTTCTGGCACGAGCATTGGGAGACATATGTAAGAAGGTATCTAAACATTTTTAGAAATATTTTGGTGAACACTTTTCAAGCAAATTTTATTTTTATTTTTATGAATATTTAATAATATATAACTGTAAAAATAAAACCAAAACAAATGGCATAATAAATCACATGTTTGGGGTTAAAAGATTTTATTACTTTTGTGTCTGCAGGGGCTGATGGAAGAAAACAAAGTTCAAATCGCTGTTTTAAATCCCAAATCCATAACTATGGGTCAGCTGTATGGACAATTTGATCCAGTGTCACATGAATGGTCAGATGGCGTCTTAGCAGTGAACTTCAGAGCATTTGCTGCTTCTCAAGTAAGAGCTTATCGGGCTTAGAACATTTTGGGAAATTACTTTTCGATTTATACTTTTTAGATTTTAATTGTAGGATTCATATGCTTAATCATTTGAATGCAGAGACTGCATTTGGCTTGATTGGATTGTAGCAAGTGCCATGCAAAGTGGTTTCTGGGTGCTGGTGAATTAAGATTTGTGTTTCAGAAATCCTTATGTGAAGATAAAGGGCCGGGGTTGGTTTTTTGCATGTTATAAATAAATGAATATTTAAATTTTCTACCATATTGTCATCCCATATTTTGTCTGATTTGGCTTAGATCTGTGCTATTAATGTATATTGGCATTTTGATGTTTATTTTGGAAGAAACTGCTGTCTGTGTGTGGCTTTTGGCTGACCTTCCATTAAAGTCCATTGAAATATTTTCACCAAGTATAATACAAGACATATCTTTCTGACTGATACTTTGCTGTTTGTTGGTGATTGTATTATCAAACTCTTTGACTATAAATCTAAATAGTATGTTGGAGTTGATCAGTGCAAACCATCTCTAATAACATTTGCAGAACTGTGTAACTGCCTTGTATTTTTCTGTAAGAAGTATAATAAACACCTATGACTATTTGCTTATATTGTAAAAAATCCTATATATTACATTTAGATATTGCCATATTCCTTAAATTAGTCCTATCGACTTCCATGGTGTGTAATAGGTATTACTACTAAGTAGTAGTAACTTCTGTTAACATTCTCACTGTGTTGTAAGTCGAAGTATTTGTGTTGCAGTTTGACAGAAGCAATATACTGTATTGAGAGTATAACTGAAAGAAAACAAAAATATTAACTTTCTATAGTTAAATACAGTATATGCTTTAACATTATAGAACTAAATTGTGAATATAGATTGTGATTTCAGAAACTGAAATTTTGAATTATTTTTTATAGAACATAACTTTAGATCTATTTATTTTACAGTAAACATAATCAAATAAATTGCAGATATTTCATTAAAAATATTTTCTGCTAACCAGACACCAGATAGAAAATGGCTGATTTTTGATGGGCCAGTGGATGCAGTATGGATTGAGAATATGAATACTGTGCTTGATGATAATAAAAAGTTGTGCCTTATGAGTGGAGAGATCATCAAAATGTCAGATCAGATGAGTCTTATTTTTGAACCAATGGATTTAGAAGTTGCTTCTCCTGCTACCGTAAGTATTCGTCTTTGATAATGGTCTAGTGTGAGGCGTTCTTGCCCATTATAATGTGGTTTACTTGTTTAAGTTTTTCATAATCTTACAATATAATGTGACAAATTACGTATTTACATATGTAATGTGAATTACATATACAGAAGACCCTGTAACTGTTCAGAGTCTGGCAAGTGCCTGACGAGAAAAACAAAATCATTTACATCCCGGAAAAAATCTGGTAAAGCCAATAATTGCTGCAAAAAATAACAAAAAAAAGCCCTTGAATATGAAAAAAGGTTCATAATAATATGAACAGAACAAGATATTTGCATGTCGTGGTTTAAGCCCAGCGGGTAGCTCAGAACCACACAGCTGCTCACTCCCCCACACCCCCACCTTCTTCCTCGCCCCACTCCTGGAGGGATGGGAAGGAGAACTGAAATGTATCTCCCACAGATTGAGATAAGAACAGTCCAGTAACTAAGGTATAACACAAACCACTACTGCTGCCACCAATAATAATAATGATAAGGAAAATTAGAAGGGAAAAGAATACAACCGCTCACCACCTGCCGACCAGTACCCAGCCCGACCCAAGCAGTGATCTATCCCTGCCAGGTAACTGCCCCCAGTTTACATCCTGGGCATGACGTGCTGTGGTATGGAATACCACTTTGGTTAGTTTGGGTCAAGTGTCCTGTCTCTGCTTACTTCCAGCTTTCCCTCCTCCTTGGCAGAGCATGAGACTCAGAAAATCCTTGATCAGAGTAATCATCACTTAGCAACAACTAAAACAATCGATGTTACCAAAACTGTTCCCAGGCTGAAAGTCAAAAACACAGCACTGGAACAGCTACTGAGAAGGAAAAAAATGACTGCTGCAGCTGAACCCAGGTCAGCAGCTTGCTGACCATTTCCCCATGTATTATATGAGCTTGATGCTGCTTTCCATCTCTCGTCTTCCAGCTCAGGGGCTGGGTACTCCACGAAAAATTGGTTTTGTAGCCTAGCAGGGTGATGTTCTTTCTCTAGTCCTCTAGAACACTATATCTACAAATGCAATAAGTATGAACTAGGTACCTAGTTGCTGTTAGTGCATTTAGAGATGTCCTTTACCATTACCACAAAACATGATTAAAGTGTCTGATCAGGATGCTTTTAAATGCCCATTAAATCTTATAGAAATTTTACAGTCCCTCGCATACTCGGCATGCCTGTCTTTAAAGAAAGCTCTAAGGGATTTAGAACATCTGTGAAAATGTAGAGATAGATTAGACTGTAAAACATCATCTTTTTCTAGAGTCTATTCCTGCATGAGCAGGTAGAGACAGGGAAGATGCTTCTGTCCACTTCAAAAATGTAAGCATCACAATGCATACATCTGTTGTATGACATATCTTTTTGCCTATTTATCTCATGTTCTTTTCCTGCAGATAAGAAAGGTTTACTACCTGGTATTGTCTGTCTGTCCATAGTCACATCTGAAGGTTCTTCACTGGTGTTCTGATTGCACTACGAAATTATCTTGGGAAGTTGGGGACAGTGTCTTAAAAAGATTTATCCCTTTTTCCTTCTATGAAAGTGCCCAGAGAACAGCATGGCGGTGTTGGGAGTAGTTGTACAGAGACATCAAACTTGAATTCTAGTGTTTGTGTTTTCCCTTCTCCTTCAATTTCTGGTAAATTATATGAAATTAGTGGGTTTTGTTCAGAGTTAAATTTGTTTCGTTCTTTTAATAAATCTATTTCATGGATTGTATGGTCTTTATTAGCCTCGGCTGTAAGGTGATACTAAATACTCGTAATACATGAAAGTAGGGCACAAAGAGTTTTGAAGTTTGACAAATCTTAATAGCATTTTCTTTCTTTCACTAGAACTCTTATTCATCATCATAAAAGTAGTTTAGATTCTTGAATATAGGTGTTCTTAAACTATCTATGAAGTGCACTTATAAAAAATTCTAAGTGCTTATATAATTCTTTGTAACTTCTATGCAGTTTGCATGAAAACCTTTTAATGCATATTTGCACAAGGTCACCAATAACTTACGATTTCTTTTAGTGTGGGGTTTATGTGAAAATAGCTGCAAATCTCTTTTGCAATTTCAAAGGGCTTAAATACGATATTTTACTGTCATGTACTTCATCAATGTTTGATGTAAAGTGAGGATGAAAAGCACATTTTACCAAATCAGAGACTTCACAAATATTGTAGACCTTCCCTTATGAAAGGATTTTTTTACACAGAAGTGAATAAGAATTTCAGTATCAAGAAAGGTGACATTGAAAGCATGATTCATAAGAAGTTATATTAGCAAAGGTGAAAGACCTTGTGAGGCAATGACCAAATAGACTATACTGGAAGGCCAGCTAGCTCCATGTTGCTCCAACATAGGCTTGGGGGTTGGCCATGGGTGTCTGGGGGCAACCCCCGCCTAGGCTGGGCAAGGCCATTGCCAGTGGGACACCAACCTGTAGTATCTGAGCTGGGCAAGCAGAGCAGGGTTGATGGCAGGTCCCACTGACAGCGCAGGAGTCAGCGATCCAGCAAAAGGCGAGCTAACAAGTCAGGTCTGACGTTAGTCTGGGAGATCCTGACAGTGCAGAAACACCCAGGAAAAGGACTGGGAAGAGGTGTTCCTCCAACATAGATTGGATCTGGGTGCCACTGGAGCCGTGTGCATGGGTGGCTGTGTAGGTGTCCTGGGATCCCCGGTGAGGTTGATCAGGGCAATTAAGGCCTGTTGGTGCCTGAAGGGCTTTGACAATAAGTATCTACCCCGATTGCAGTGCAAAATTTTGGTCCTCTGATGGAGACTGTAGTTTAACTGAGATCCCCATGGCAAGTGGATGGTGGGTAAATGTAAGCCAGTAAGACAGATCAGATTGGCATATTAATCTATAGATACACAGATGTAATTTAATCACAGGATGTGAACTGGCATAGCTTTGTGGATCACAACACGGCAGTGAAGACACAGGTTACCACTTGCATCAAACTGTTTTAAGTTCAAACATGCAGGATGCTGCTTTCTGACATTATACACATAATTTCATGTGAGAAAGGCTATCATTGCAGGAGATGTCATTTCAGCAATCATCTTTTAAAAATCAGATTTGTGGTTTGGTTAGGAGAGGTGGAAGAAAATGGATACTAATACACTTCAGTTGTCTCATATGGTATTGGTTTCATGCTGATTATATTGTGTAGGAAATTTTTTTGCTAATGATGACTGGGGTGATCATATCCCCTAGGATCGCATTCTAATCCTGTTGTATCAATACAAATTTAAAGGAATGCCATTGACAAAAGTTTTTTCTGATCTCATTTATATTATAAATTTATTTTGATAGTCAGAATCACTACATCATTGACAAAATTTAACAGCTTGCCTTTAGAGCTCAGCATGAACAGAATTTGGCTGATATGTCAGAAGTCAGTGTTCTTGCTTTTATTGAAATATTCAGCAAAATGTTATAAAACTTCTGAAAATGTTTATTTTTCTGCCAGTTAACTGTTTCAGATCACTAACATGCATTTTGTTTATGATCTAGAAGAATACAGAAGTCTGCAGTGGTTTGAGGCAATTTTGTCGGTAATTTATTGATTAAAAGCCCTTCTTTATTTTGATATATGAACTTCAATCTCTTTGGGCATCTTTGAGTGTAATTATTAAATATAGTGAAAGTGGTGAAAATGAAATTCTTGTTTTCTGAATCTTTTGAGACATGTGGGGTTATAATTTAGTATCTTTTGGTCATTCTTTAATTCTGTTGAAAGTGCAGTTGAATCAGCACATCTGCTGTATAGGCAGTCATATTGCTGAATTTGATAGTGAAATACTTTTTAATTGCTTTTTCCTTATGTTACCTTATGTTACATCCTACAGACTACTGGACGTGCAAGGTATATCAATTATCAATGCTGCTTTTGTCTTGGGGCATACAGCAGTGGAGACAAATTTTTCTACATGACTTAAGCTTGTGTGTAGAATATGGCCTGCTTCAGTTGTATCTTCTGGGCTTTATATTTGGGCTTCATGGTTTCACAGCATATTTCCTTGAGCACCGTAATTCACTGCAGCACAGTGATAGAAGAAAATACATACTGAAAGAAGTTTCAGCTGTTCAACTATTATTTATGGTGATGGCTTCCATCCTAGGAGTACTATTTGTGACTCAGTTTGATTGTCACAGTTTCTATGGTTTCATAGAAATTTACATGTTGCAACTCATACAAGAATTATACTCTATAATATAAACAGTGGCAAGGATTAGCTACAGAAATAATTCTTAACCTGTGGTGGAGTCCTTGAGGTGTGCAGATCTGGAGATAGTGTCTATAAATATCAGTGGGAAAGAAGGAGTGAGGAAAACCCAACTTTCAGTGGGCATATTCAATATATACTTCAGAAAACACAGAAAATACATTCTTGGAGTTCCTGCTCTTCTATAGGTTATTCTGTCTGGGCTATGTTAATATTGCTGAGCTAAGTGCTCCTAATAGTTATGAACTTCCGTTAAAGATTTCATTCTTGTCAAAACAGTCAATTATGGCAAGAAAACATAATTTAGCATTTTATGATTTTACTGAATTGAAATAATGTTTCAGGATTTTTACTTTCATAATATATTATAAATTAAAAAGCATGAAGACAATGTGTGGTACTCCTTTTAAGAAATAAAAATCTAGGTGTTTTCATCTGCTGGTTAATTTAGGCGCTTGAGTTTATAGAGTACCAGGTTGGAAGGAACCTCAGGGGTTATCTGGTCCAACCTTTTTTGGCAAAAGCACAGTCTAGATAAAATAGCTTAGCACCCTGTCCACCTGAATCTTAAAGGTGTCCAGTGCTGGGAATCTACCACTTCCCTGGGGAGATTATTCCAGTGGCTGATTGGTCTCATTGTGAAAATTTTGCCTCTTGTATCCAACTGGAATCTCCAAAGGAGTAATTTGTGCCCATTACACCTCATCTTTTCTGTGTGATTCCTTGAAAAATGGGATTCTCCATCTTCTTTGTAGCCACCATTTAAATACTGTAACATAGTGATAGGTCTCCTCTGAGCCTTCTTTTCTCTAGGATGAGCAAACCCAGTTCTCTCAGCCTTTCCTCATATGCCAGGCTTCCCAGTCCTTTCATCATCCTTTTGGCCCTTCTCTGGACCCTCTCCAGCCTGCCCACATCCTTTTTGTATAGTGGGGACCAAATCTGAACACAGTATCCCAGGTGTGGCCTCACAAGCACTGAGTAGAGTGAGATAATGACTTTACCTCTGCTGGTAATGCCCTTGCTGATGTGACCCAGCATCCTCTTGCCTTTCTTTGCTGCAGCTGCACACTGCTTGCTCATATTAAGCTTGTTGTCCACCAGGCCCCCCAGGTCCCTTTCCACAAAGCTGCACCTGAGCCAGATAGATCCCAGCCTTTGCTGTACTCTTAGATTACAATTGGCTTCCTGGGCTACGAGCACACACCGCCGACTCATGTTAAGTTTCTCTGAACCGATACCCCTAAGTCCTTCTCTGCAGGGCAAATATCATTTATTTATTGGCGTGACATCTGCAGTGCAGACCCTGGTTTTAATTGCTATTTTCAGGTCCTTTAGTTGTTGAGAATTCCATAGATAAGCAGAAAAAAATGTATTGGAATGCTTCTAAGTAGATTTCAGATGTCTTTTTTTTTTTTTAATGCTTAAGCTTTTCATATTCTGATAGCTTTGGTAAGTAATGGCCTTTGGGGGGAGAAAAAAAAAAGAAGCAAAAGGAAATCATTCATTCTAACTGAGAACAGTAAAACAGTAATAAACATGCCTTAGAAAAACAGTGTCGACATTCCTGAGTATTTCTGGAAGACTGAGAAAAGTGACCTCTGGGAAGAAGGCTTCACACTTCTCCTGTGTTTGAAGGAATTTGGAAGAATATGTTTGAATCAGGATTGGAAATTGAGCATTATCTTTATATGCTTGTTGAATCACTCTTGGGACAAAATTTAGAAGTAGAAAATAACGTCATTTTTAGCGACTGGGATTATGTAACAATTCAGCTGGGACTTTTACCAGATCAGCTGCTTCAAAGGCAGCTTCAATTCAGTCATAGATAGGTATTCATTTAATAAATTTAAATTCTGTACAAGAACATATATTAACTTGATAAGATGAGTAAATTATATATGTCTAAAAACAGTAATAGTATTGAAGGTTTGTATTTTAGATGGTGGTGTCATATCTTACAGCAGGGGAACAGAATATCTGTTCTGGCCATGGCATGGCATTGCGATGTAAAACATGAGGTTATAATAGTTCATTATTTATCAGTTTATAGCAGCATCTTATCAATGAATGAATTTAGGAAATTATTTAATTGAATGCAAATAGGAACACATCATGCAGTTTTGCTGACCTCTAAACTTCTCAATAAAAGTTTTAATTCAATTTTTTACCAAAAAATAAATGTACCTGTCTTTTTTCTCTGTTTCATCACATCTCAAAACATTTAAGCATTTTGGCAAAAATAACAATTAAAGAATAATCCAGTGATGTGGTAAGCACTGTAGAACAAGATGAGAAAGCAGGACGTGCTGTGCTGTGTCAGACCAGTGCTCCCTTGTACCCAGTGTTTTACCTCCTGAGGATGGGCTCATGACAGGTGCCGGTGCTCTCCTGTACCACTGCTTTCCCAGTGACAGTAGGAGAAGGAATTTGGGAGGCAAGAGGAGAAGGCAGGTGAATCAGGCCACTTCCTGTGGGCTGATCCCCTCCACACTTGCATCAATACATGTTAGCTTGACCAGTTTGTCAGGCACCACCTACTTTTGGTTTGTAAGGGTGGGATAAGTAACAGTTGCACGTTCAACTTACACACTGTATTCATCAGTTGGTGAACTGTGGTTGTCTCCCTCCGCTGCCAAGTACCTGCAAACCTAAGAGCCCCAGCTTGTTTGTTCTCTCCTCACAAGGCAGCTGCTTCATATTACTTACTATGATATTTTTCTTTGTATGTTACATCAATCAATTCATAGAGAAAATGAAGTATTGACATATCTAGTTTTATATAAAACACTTTAGTATAAGACCTTTTTCAAGAAAGTTCTACTCATGCCTCAATGCTCAGAGCATTTAAAATTTACTTAGCCTGAAGTAAACAGTAATATAGAAAATGTTACATTCTTAATACTGTGATAATTTGTAAAAGTACAGTTAAATAATTAAATTGCTAACACAGAAATGCAGCAGCCTAGTTACGAAAAATGAAATAAATATATGTTAAAAGGTGGAAAAATGAAGTAGTGAAAGCATGGGAATTGACATGAGAAATTTCTTCTTACCGTTTGCTCTTTATCTATCTTTTGGTACTTGACCATTCTCTGGTGTACTGCTGCAGTACAACTGAGAGTAAATTGTGCGCTGCTGCTGAAAACAAGTAGTTTACTATTCTTCCCTCGTACTCATTCTTGCATTACTTTCCTCATTGCTGGCTTTGGTATTCCTCTGGCACCACACTGGAATGGTTTAAAAGCTAAACTGAAAAAGAAACTAAGCCCTATCACCCCTCCCAATTTATTTTTTTTTTTTCTGGATTATTTCTGCAAACTCGGTCACCATGGTTCAGATAGTGTCTGTTGGGTGTTATACAGGAACAGAGAGAGACCTGGATAGCAGGAACTGCCCAACAGCAGCAGAAGCAGCTCAAAGATCAGAGTTTCCTTGCCTGAAAAAAATTCCTGTATGTGATTATGTATTCCCAGGAAAGGATTTTATAAATCTGGAAGATCTATGTTAAGATGCCACATGACAGCTTAGAGTGATAATCAATATCTTTTATCTCAATTACCAGACTGCTGCTTTGTATTTTATTTCCATATTTTCTTACATTGGGGCAGGCATTTAGTTTTCTGTGCTGCAAATGGGTGGACTGTGGGACTGCTGTAGAGTTCTAAGCAATTGCAATGGTTCAACTCTCTTTTGAAGTTCAGATTTGACTAGGCACAGCTTCACCATTCTGATATCTCTGAAGAGCATTCCATAGGTTAATACATGGAAATTTAAAAGCATATTTCACATCTAGTGCTTAATTTTACAGTTGCGGCACTGCATCCAGAATTTGGAATGCTGCTGTTTATTGAATCAATGTCTATTAAAATTCATAACAGTGTTATTGCTTTACTTGATAGCAGAAACTATTGCTGTATCTCAAAGGATGTGCACTGATTTTGTTTTATTTTGGTTTGGTTTTTAACTATTCAGTTTTTAAACATCAAAAATGTTTTTATTTGGTTAAATAAATACATCAGGGAGATAAATGTAAAAGAAAATTAATTGTGCGATATCTTCCTAAGCCACTATAGAATTCGTCTTACATAGAAATTACTGCTTTATGCTCTAAAAAATAGTTGTTTTGCAAAATATACTGTGATTTTGACATACATGATTGTCTGAATTTTGGTTTTTTTCTTGTTTTTTTTTTCTAACTCTTTTAGGGTAAATAGTGACTGATGGTAAAATTCACATGAATTTATTTAAATGTGGTTGAACCAGCTAAAGTGGTCCATTGAACGGAGATTCAGTTGCTCTGTGTTTTTATCCTTTAACATTCTAACTTCTTTGTGTTTATCTATGATTTTATGATTTTTCAGGTTGCCACTGTACATCTAATGGTAGTGCTACATAAAGTTTAGGGGATCATTTGTGGGAGACTACTTTAATTGGTTTTGTTAATAATTCCTTCACTTCCTGTTGATGATGGCTGATTTGGAGTTTCTGCTATTTGAAAATTGAGTTGGCAAATTATTTTTTTATCTATCAAACAAATAGTGTGGTAGATTACTGTTCCTTGTTGGGAGGGCTTCTTGAGCTGATTTCTTAGGATAATGCTTGGGATTTCAACTTCCATTTTCTACAGTCTGTTGTGATTAGTACTGAAATCTGTTGTCTATGCAAACATTGTTAATCATGCACAGTTTTGCAGTGTAATAGCAACATGAGTTATTTGGCACTTGGAACATGGAAAATTATACTGGCAGACCATTTTTTTTAAACGCTGTGATTGGTACAGGGCTCTGTTAAATTCTCAGAACTTTCTGAATGAAAGTTGCCTCATGCAACCACAGTTTTCTTGCCTTCTGTAGGTATCTTCAGAGGCAGGAGCATGTGCTGTTCGATCTATCACCCAACATTCTTAATCAGTGACTTTGATGTGGAAAATGGCCACAAGACTATAGTTAGTCGATGTTATGAGTAAATGGGAAGAGAATAGAAAGAATTAGATGGTCTTTAAGAGGGAAAGTATTAATTAGTCCATCCTAATACATACAAGAATGTTCCTTCTGGCAAAAGAAAGTTTTCTTTTTTGGTATTTCCTCAAACGCATGCAGGGGCCACTGACACACATGACTTGAATGGGGTGGTTTGTTGTTTCCAACTGTTTATTTCCATGAAGAGAAACTAAATGTAAATAGATAAAAGTGAAGAATTATAGTTGCCACAGCAGTGCTGTGTAAGTGGAGAGTGCAAGTAATCTTGTGATGGGCAGGAAACTAGCAGTAACAAAAGCTTTCCATTATGAAATGGCTCAAAATACTTAAAAAAATAAAAAAGTTGTAGTCAACGACTGGTTGTGTTTCCTTTTTCTCAGTGGCTTTGGCATCACTACACCAGATATGCAGCTTAACACACGCAAGTGATTTGAAGCATCATTAAAGTTTAGCTTTTATAATGGACAGTGCAGGCCTGTGTATCTAAAGTGGAGTGGGAAGGAATGTGCCTGACATGGTAATAGAAAAACTGACAAGCGTCCACACCCCTACACCTGGAACTACCAAAGAATCAGTAAATGTAGTTGAAGTATTTTGTACTTTATCAAGTTATTTGACGGAGCTGATTGATCCCAGAGCATGGTGTGGCGTGCTGGCGACAATGTAACAGAAGCAGTATGTGATTGATTCCTGTTGCAGTCAGTTTCTCACAAAGTATGGAATAATCAGAAGCTTTGTTAAAAGCTACAGTGTCTGGATGCAAATTTTATGAAGTTTAGTAGCCCTCAGGTCTGAAAGTAATAGTACTTTTGGACACTCATCCCTTTACAGCTATGGTTCTATGTAAACACTGTAACAGCATTTGCCTACAAAACGTGAAAATGGTGGTAAAAAAAGTGTATATTTAATTACATAAAATCACTTATCAGAAAAATGAGGAAAAATCTGTCTCTCATTGAGATTAGATTGGTCTCTGTGTAAATGTTACATTTTGTGGGAGAAAGAGAAGGCATTTGATTTTGTATGTGTGGCTGTTTATAGGTAAGAGCTAGTACATGTACTTTGTTGGTCAAGTATTAGAGAAAAAAAAGCTTGACTTGACAGGAGTCAGAGGGTGTGATGTTGTCCTCTTTAGAGGAATTGAACAGGAGATAAATAGTCAAAAGTTGCCTAAATGAAAAATCACTTCATAACAATTTTTTTATTTTATGTAATTAAGACACACACGCAAATACTTGATTACTTTTTAGCCAACTGAATGTAACCTGGTGATACTGTTTTGCTTTTTCTATATAATTGACAAGTTGTGCTAAAACTAAGATGCTTTCATCTTCAACTGTAAAGGTTATTGGCTTTTTTAATAAATGCCCTTGTAGAGTCCTGTAAATTTCCCTTTTTAACAACAGAAAGAGAAAACCCACAACCCTGTTTTCCTACTATCCTCAGAATAAAGAAAATCTCTACCAACATAATGCCAGATAATGTCTTCGTGTTTATAAGGGATAGGGGTAGAGGAGAAGAGAGTTATATTGTGGTTACAGAAGTTATTTTGTCCTATTTGGGGCATAATATGAGCATTGTCACAATTCTGCTTGACTGGCACATTTTTAATGCTGCCTTGGGCTGTCAGTGGGTAAATGTGAGCTTCCAACTATTCTATTTGACTTTAAAATACACTGTAAAAGCCAGTATAAATTTCAGTGTCTTTGCATCTCTTGGGGGGGGAAGTGTGGGTGGGGAAACATTTCACCTCCTCTTAACCATCAATTCTTGCAGAAGTTTTTTGAACATGATAACTATGTGGTAAAGGTAGGCTTTTTGTAATTAGAGCAGAATATGTGGCTCTTCTACACAATAAAGCAAGTTAACATGACCTCAGTCATAAGAACCGCTGGCATTCAAGATTCATTTCTTCATCTGGGAAGTTGGGGGACTTGCCTGAGAGGGATTTATAAAACCCCAGAGGCATGTGCAGATGTTGCAAGCAGCAGTAGTCTCCACACAATTAGTTGACTGAGTCTGCAGGGCTGACTGCCCCATTAATAAGCATTGCGAGGAGTGTTGCCAGGCAATGGACGAAGGCTGCATATAAGCCCAAAGAAAGAAACAGCACCTAAAGGCAGCTTCTGAGGCCTTTGGTCCTCCTTACTCTGCTCTGTTTGTTTTTTTTTTTATACCTTTAAGTCATTTTCTTTAAAAAGTCCTAAGGAAAACTGAGCTCTGTGGTCTGACAGTTTACACACAATATTAAGCTTGCATTTGAGTTTCCTTTTCACATATATTTTTCTTCCATAGAATAGTTTTCCCTTGAAATGTGAATGGGATTCTCTTCAGAAAGAATGGTATATGGATGTGTCCATATCCTTTAAAGCTAGAGCTTGCACTGAGAAACTTAACTTTTAAGTTCAAACCAGGTGCCTGTTTTCACTGTCTGTATTAAATGCCAAAAATCTATTGCCTTTTTGAGGCATTAGAAAACAGATCAGTGATCTGAGCTCATCATTTTGCTCTCTAACAGCTAAGGTGGCAAAAGGCCAACAGCAGAAAGAGTGGGATTTCAGCAAGGGAAGGCAATGTCAGCCCTCCTGGGTGCCACCCAAAGGGAGACTAAGATGTGTGTTGAATTAGTATGTTTCCCTTCTTTCTTTTCCTCTTGCTAGCTGCTGACCCCAGCATGCCACCTCTGCAGGGAGTCCTCTGTGGGAAAGCATTTGCTTTCATGAGGGCAAACATCAGCAAGGGTCTACTTACATGACAGCAAGACCAAAGTAATCCTAGAGAAGTTAAAACCAGTAATAAACATTTCTCTTCATTTTCTTGCCATCAGTGTGAGCAATTTTTGTCTCTTGTAAGAGCTGTTTACATCAAAACAGTACGTGGCTCAGTGCACTGTGTTGTCTTTACATTTATTTGAATGTTACTGCTGTCACTGTCAGTAGGGGTTAGTGTGAAATCTATTGCTTGCAAGAGTTGTTCCATTGAAGTTACCTTCTTTGGCTTGTTGGAGTAAGGGCTAAAATTTGCTTTTGAGGATAAGATGGAGTAAGAACTTGGGGTAAATTCTGAACCTCAGTCTTCAACACATAGCTGCTTTTGAATGAGGCAATCAGTACATGATGCCCACAAAATGTTTTGGGAATGCTTTCCTTGAGCTCCTCTGAGGTAGAGCTCCCAAAACCTGGATTTTGCATCCTGGGAATAAAACATACTTCACTTTCCCTTGTAAAAGAGCAGCTGAACACTGGTTGTGAAGATGATACTGTGGACAGCATTGAACAGAAAATGGAAGAAAATTAAAATTAACCTCTGCAGTCTCCTTCCAAAGTACTGATGGCAAACTGGAACTGTTTAAATTCTGTCAGATTTTAGTGCTCAGAGAGACAATTTAATAAATTATGCCTTTAATTCACTTAACACTGACAGTGCCCTAGTTATGCAGGAAGAAAAAGGTAGTTACTTTTAGTTTGATCCAGACAGTTTGCATCTTAAAATGCATTTGAAGTTCACCTTGAAAAAACTGAAGTAGTCTTTTCCAGTATTTGGCACAGGTTAATTCTCAGCTCTCCCCAAAGATAGCAGAGCTGTCTTTACTGTCTCAGTCCTGTGAAGAAGTTCCTGTGCAAGCAGAGGCATCACAGCTTCCACATGCTGTTTTTCGTGGTCTGATACTTATCTTCTGGCAGTGGCACTTCTGACTGTTAGCTGTGCTTAAGCGTACTGGGTATGAGCTTCACAATTAATACATCAAATGGGACATTTCTAACAATTTCAGGACTAGAAAAATGACAAGAAAATAGCAAGAGGGTGGAAGGATATTTTTGTAATTTTTCAAACTCAGATTCTTAGAAAATTCTATTAATTTCTTGGAATTTTTTTCAAAATCACATTATTCAAGCATAATTTGTGGTTTTCACTAGCTTTGAGAAAAAAATTGTAGGAGGGGAGCAGAGATTTAAATTGTACATGATAGATTTGCTGAAGTCTGCTACTCTCTTGGGAAAGAATTTGGCAGCTCTCAGGAGTGTTTGGGAGCAAACCTGGGTGATAAAACTTTATTCTTCATTTCCTCATATTTGAGGTTTTGTATGTAGATGTACATTTACTGGACAAGATTATTTAGGAAGGAGCTATACGGATTTTAGCCCCCAACTTCTGTCTCTACACTGAGCATTAGCAATCCATTTATTCCCAACACAGTTCAGCAGTCTTCCCTAAATCCTCAGTCCAGCTGTCATATGCAGCCTATCTCTTCAGCTGCACCATGACTGTATCAAAGCATTGGGGTTGCATCATTATCATGTGAAGGGGAGAACTTTTGCTCCACATTTTATGCCACTGAGTGGCACACATCAGCGTGCTTTGATACTTCATTTACTAAGTGTGCATATAGCAACTTGGGCATCCTTGCATTTTTACACAATAAATTCATAAGGATTAAAAGCCACTTCCTAATTCAGTGACATTAAATAAACCTGCATGACTATCAATCACACTTTGTTTCATTTTAGTTTGGTTGGTTTTGGTTTGTTTTTTTTTACTCAGCTAAAAATCAAAAGTTATCAGTCAGAGGGAGCAAGAGAAGCTTAAGGTTAAATTGATTCTGGATAGTACCTGAGGAACACTAAAGCTCCAGCTTTCCTCCAGGAGGAGAAAAATATTTGCCTGCAGAATTCTGTTCTTTAGCAGGAGCCTGACACTGTGGAAACACGGAGGGCATTTACCCAAAATAATAGAAAGTTAGTGCTGGGGTTGGTTATACTTTAAAGAAAACATTAAAGCCTAAACAAACATCTCTGCAACTGTCTGTATTAAGAGGTACTGAGCAGTCTTCGCTAAAAACTGGATAACTGGTGGATAGCGAGCTAGCTGAGGGATTGATGAAACAGGCTTTCCTTAGGTTTTCTTTTTGATCTTTGGGCAGATGCTTCACCTTTCTGTCCTCCTTTGTCATCTTGTTACCTACATACCAAATAGAACAGGCAAAGCTTGATAGACTGTTCAAATGCACAGAGGACTGTAAAGATGATACCTTGTGGAACTAGGGATCATGTGCATATCAAGACAGATGTATTCAATGTCAGTGGGTATTTGGCACCTCTTCAAATGGAGATATTTGTGTAAACATCTAACAGTTAATCAGGTTTGGCCATGACGGTCAGAAATGCAATCTCCATTCTACTGGAGTTTGTGTCAGAAATAACATCCACTTAAATAATGCTGTAATTTTGGCTGTAATTTCTTGGCATCCTCTTGCTTTCCTAAATTCTCTCATTTCCTGATCTCTTCCTGATCTTCAGGGTGTTAAGAAGCTGTAGGAAGCAGGTCTCTTCTCCGTGGCTTACTCCAGAACATAAGGCTGGACTAGTCAGACATGAGGGTAGAGAAGTTTATGTGCTCAAGTCGTAACGTCTGAATTTGATCCTTCTTTCAAGGCATGTACTCTCGAGATGAATGCAGCTCCTTTCACTGAGCCTTGGCAACATAACAGGAGGAGAAGCTGTTAACAAGTGTGAACTCTGTGTTTGGGATCAGGGGACGTAAAGGGCTGCCAGCTGGCTTCTTCAATTATCTGAAGTTTTCTTATATCCCTTTAGACCTCTCTGTAATTGGGGTTATATGTTGTATTGCTTTCTTTAATTTTGGACTAGTGCTGTTTAGTTAAGCTTCAGCACTTTGATATTCTTTGTTCTTCTGTTTCTATTTTTCGATGTCTATACCGGTGCAATATTAAGCCACAACTTGAGCAGATCCTGTAGTTCCTGTGCCTTAAAGTAGTATAAGCATTTGGTAACATGTTGGTTTTTGATGAAATGAATGCCTAAAAGGTGGTCATTATTCTGTTTGTATTTTTTTCTAAATTCATTTTTACTTCAGCTGTGCTTTGCTTTTGATTGTTTCCAAGGGACTATCTGCTGAGCTGCTAGAAATTAGAAAAAGCTTGCTTCATAAGAGGAAAGTGGAAGTAGCAATTGTAATGTGCTATCAGAATTCTTCGCAAACAAAGCCTTTCCTGTGTCGTGCTAGTAACTACCTAATGAAAACTGAAGATCCTGTGCTCTACTCTTTAGCAGTTTTTTTGACATAGAACGTAATCTGAATCAACTCAGAGTAGTACCTTTTAAAACAGCACACTCAAGTCTTTTTCCAAACTAACCTAGCAGCAGTTTTTGCTTTGAGATGACGTTACAATTTTTCCTCACCACTTTCTACATTTACAGGATACCAGAAGGGAGAGAAAGAGAAGGAATAAACTTAAGAATGTTAGGAAGTCAGCTGGACTTGTAGGGTGCAGACTCACATCTGAGATGCGATGAAGGCCCATTGGTTTTAGAGCACTTCTGCTATATTGCCATATTTTTTTTTTAAATGAGGAAGTGCAGCATTGAAAAGACTGTGTTACTTTTGTAAGAACATAATCTTTCTCTTTTGATCTTTGTCTTTTTTTTCTTAATCCTGAAGTCAGTGTCCAGCAAGATGTCCCTTTCTGCTTGGGTCAGAACACTTTAGTCAAACCACTCTGCAGTGGAGATCTCATCATATCTTTTCTATTTTCCACCTGAATGGGAAAGTTTGAATCCTTGTGTCATTCCTTGTATGAAGCTAGACACTGCAGTGATAGACAGTCCTTGTGCTGTCTGGAGAACAAGGGCTCCTAATAACTTCTCACTTCTCTACAAATGTAAAAGCCATCTGGTGCTTAGCAATATGTAACAACCACCCTTACTTGTGCTGAGAGGTAGTGAACCTATCCTCTACTGCAGTATTATTATTATAATTACATTATTAATATTACTACTAATAATAATAACAATTATAATAATAATGATTACAAAACCCAACATTCAGCCACTGAATGTTTTTCACTAGTACACTGAAAACCTACAATGTTTAAGGATCCCTGAAAAGTCATCTAGTATAGCTGTGTTTTCTGTTCTAGGAAAAAAAGAAAAGAAAAAAATCTGGCACAGAAAAGTTATGAAAGGTGAAGACATTCCAGATCATAAAAATGAAAGTTGAATCTACCAAAAGAAATTCCACAAGCCACTGAACAGTTAATATCAGAAACTCACACCATTCTCCCAACTGATGGTCTAAATCTCACCATGTGGAATAAACTGAATACAACCAAATGGGCCTGAAAGTATTTATTCTTGCAACGCACAGAAAGTCAAAAAGTTAAGAAATCTGAAGCTAGATGTGAGAGATGATCAAGAAAATAAATTACAGGAAAGGTACTAATGTGTCTTAAGAAGTGCTGGAATAAAAGAGAACTGTGGCTAAATTCCAAGTGCATGCATACTTTTTTTTAAGTTTGAGTTTCTCTAGCAACTGAGTCTGTACTTAGGAATATGTAAGCCAGCACTCTTCTTGAGATGTCCATTTGGATTTCAGTGCTTCATATTTTGCAGGCAGAAATTGGGTTATAGAATTTGAATAGAGAGAAGAGAAACCCTGATAGTTCAGTCAGATGCATCCACTTTTGCAGTGTTTTTTTCAGCTATTGTACATATTTTAATACTTAATTAATTTAATTCAGACTTGGTACAAACAATCTTTATTATGTGGAACTTCTTTATAATTTCAAAATTATTGCAGATCCTGCTTTTAAATATCATTTAGCTGACTGAAGACTGAATTGAGTTCTACTACAAAAAATGACAGAACTCTTTATGTTAAGAATATTTTTTTTCTGTTAATAGCACAGGAGACAATCTCTTGACTTCAGAAAATTTAATTTCAGCTTTTTATGTCTCTCCTTATTGAAATATGAAATATATTTCACCTAAATATAGCATTTATACGTATGGTGATTTCAGGTTTTTTTATTTCTACATTCAAAGTGTCAACATGTTTTGAAAACAGATGTGCCATTCATAACATTTGTCCTAACTGTAAATACTAATTTCATTGTTTGCTTGCCTACTTAAATTCGTATAGAACTGTGTTCTCAACTTCATATGATAGCTCTTTTTAAGAACTATGCCATGCATTCTTGGAACAGAAATACATTGGACTAGGATATTTTTACAGCAGTCTTCTTCAAACAGAAGAGGAGCTGACTCCCACTTAGAAATCCTTATTTCATCTCTGTACTGACAACTGGTCTTATTCCCTGCCTTAAAGCCAAGATTAAGTTTTGCTTTATTGCACTGGTGCTGGACAAACCAAGGGAAACCCAGAGTCTGCTCTGATCCTGTAATTGTTACGTAGACTAAGTAGTCAGATGTAGACTATTTCCCTTGCTCATTCTTTTAGGCAGAAACATATGTGAACAGAAGCACAGGCCTTCTCTTTCTCGGATGACTGAAAAGGTTCTTCTGTAACAAAAGAGGACGTGAAGAAGACCAGCTAAAATTAAAGCTATTCAGAACGGGAGCCCATGAGAAACTTGAGGTGACGTGTCTTTCAAGAGTGTTTTGAATGTTGTTAAGCTGATAGTATTTTTTGAGCAAAGCTGAGTACTTAAAAGATGGGAGAGTATAGAAAGGGATAAAGCCTTAGGATCTGTATAGACTAGTTAGTCTGATGCAAATCCCAGGCAATCATTTGTGTGTCATACTGCAGTTCAGAAAATGTTGTGTGTATGTTACTGGTATGAACCCACTGTAGCTAAGTAAAATTAAGTCCTCATAAAGAAGGCTTTCTGCTATCCGTTTCAACCATCTAATTAATACATATGTGTGAGTTTATACAGCATACTCAAATTCTCTGGATTACTTGCTTTGCCAGCAGCATTTTGGTTCAAGCAACATTGTTTTATATAGAGTTGTCTCATATCAGGCAGACTAAGAAATGAAATAATAAAAGCTTTTCAATAAAGGGGTGACTTCAGGACTACCTGAGGAGAAAGAGAAAAAAAAAATCTACCTAAGGGTCAAGGCAACTTTATAACTTCTAGTAGAAGTCTAAATAATTAAGATTAGTCCATAATCTTGTAATGGTAGTTTGCAGATCAAATAAATACTGGGACAGTATGGATATGAAATATATATTGGTTATATAGTAAATTATGAGGAAGACAAGGCATAGCTTATAGTGTGGTGCTCTAATCTATCTTCTATTGAAAATGGAGCAATTCAACAGAAGGAAATTTAATACGGCAAAATTAAGTTCTTTTATGATCCAGTTTTCCCTTAGGATGGCAGACCTTTTTCTGAAAATGCCCTTTCAGTAAACTGCTAATGAATCATTGCAGAAACTTGCATCAAAAAGAATTTTCACTACCCTACTTTGGCAAAAAAGACTGAATTGTCCCTTGAATGTGTAGGAACGGGACCAAACAAAAGAGAAGGCTGCCTTACGTCTGTGTATGCATAGAATGACCGCTGTTATCATACTGTGTATAGCTCAGATGGTTTTATTGCCCAAAAGATGTGAAGAGAGCTACACAGTACTTCTAAAAAGAAGGCAAAAGAATTAACCGAGATGAGAAAAGGAAGTCTTCTGAAATGAGAGTTGAAGAGTTCAATTTATTCCAACATGGTTTTTGATATAGGTACAATATTGAAAGACAAGATAGCTGAAAATTAAAGTTTTTTCTCAGCCTTGGTGACAAAAGTGTAACTACGCTTGATTGAAGGTTGTAAAAAATTACCATATTGCTAACATATGCTTTCTAGTTTTCAGGATAATTAATGAAACCCAATTAATAAAGGTAGGAAAAATATGAGGCATATTGCTACCATATAGATGAAGTGTGTTTCAAAAAAAAGGAAGTTTTAATCTATTATTTGTGTCTGTTGTTTTTTAGGGGGAGGGGATGTAACTGTTGGGTTTTTTTTCCTTGATTTTTCCTACATGTTTTTTCTTTTTTCTTTTCTGAAAAGGCTTGTTGGATTGAATGATGCAGATGGTTGGGTTGGATAGCACTGTTTATCATTCTAGCCTTAGAACTTCTCAAGTATCTGAGTTACTCTAATCATTCTTCAAAAGCCCAGACAAAAACAAGTTCACTCCATTCTGCCTCCGCATGCTCATCAAAACACTTCCAACTCTCATTAGGTAAGAGCACCGTAATCACACGTCTAGGTTTCAGGACTCTAGCCAGTTATTTGCTGGATTCAAGGAGGATTAGTTTCCAAAGCACAACCAATGAAAGACATTTTTTCTGAGCATGGATATATGTTTTTCCCTAGACTTTCCATGATTTTCTTGTACAGAATATGCATGGAATAGCTTGGTCCCATACTCTAAAGTGGCATGGAAAATCTTCCATTTTTATGTCTTTCTTATATAGCCAGGATCATGTTAACAACCAGATTTACAGCTAGAAAGTGAAGATAATTTTATTTCATCTCATCTTGTATAAGAAGCCTTGAGGGAGTAATAAATAGTTGCATTCTTCAGCCCAGGATATGGATTGCCCTCATGGGTCACCCAAGCATATCTAGTCAATTGCCTGTGCCATGAACTTATCAAGCTCCTGGTGGATCCCAGAGCTCTCCCCTTTTTGCTCTGTTTTACAGGAGTTCAGACTCCTGTGCTTTATCCGACACTCACTGATCTGCAGTTTACAGCAGGTTGGATTATGAAATCAAATGGTTCCTATTGGACTGTGACAATGCAGATCTACAAAGCAGCCATAGTGTGCTCAGAGTATGCAATTTAGTGTGTATTTCATTGCCTGTTTGCACTAGTTCTAATTTGTTTATTTTTCCTATTGTGCTTTTGATTACAAGTTTGAGCCCACAGGTTTCAGCTCTTCAACCTATAGTCATTACAGCAGCATCACTGAAATACGGAACATGGCTGACTACTCTAGCGCCCCGAATCTCTGTGTTCTTTTTGCTTTTCTTCACTTTCTCCACTGTAAGAGCTTTTTGCTTGTTAAAGTATTCTGACCATCTGTTAGAAGACGGGGTAGCTTTCCTAAAGAACCAGTGCTGTATTTCAAGTTTCCTTTCAGATTGTGTGAAATTCACACCCTCTGAATTGTTCAAGAGCTGGATAAGAGGGAATGTTTGCAGCTGGAGATTTTCTGAATGAGCGATCCCTTTCTAACCTTCCATCGTATATCTTGTTTATTGTTTGTAAACTGTCCTTGTTTCATCACAGTGCAGTAGCCATATAGCTATATAAAAAATATTTAAAATTAATAAAATTTGACACAGAACATATGAAAAAGATTGTGAACTAAAGACTAAAAGGTAATGGACAGCTTTTGCTGGCAGTTTGGTCAAGGGGGCTGGTAGCAGTCCTGAAAAGGGAGACTGGGAAATACCTGCCCATTGAAGCAAAACTGAAATTTTGAGGGCATATCTCTTTCTCAAAACATTTTGCTGGAGTTTCCTAATATCAGGTCAGTAGGGCAGAGGTAAGAATATGGAGAATAAGCTCAAAATTAGTGTTTCACTTTCAACATTCATGTTTAAGCTTATGCTTCACTTACTCGGCTTTAAGGAAGTGCCTTGTTTGTCTGTGCCCTCCTTGCCCCCAGCGCAGGCAATAGTGCATTAATTAATAGAGCATGGAAGAAATGTTGTTAGATACTGACTGTAAAATACCTCCTCTACTGGCATTTCACCTACAGTATGGGAACTGGTGTGCTAATTTGATTAAATTTCAGGTGTCCCTGTTATGTACAAGTGACCTGAGAAGAAAGAGAGAAGAGAGCTGCATTTTACAGGGAAACTGATGGGTAAACACTGCTGGAAATGGAGGAATTAATAAAGACTGGCTAGGATCAGTGATGTGTGAATGCAGTGAAAAGCATGAGAGCTGAGGACTGTCAGGAAGTGGTAGTGGTTTACCAGTACGCAGTGGAATACTTGCTGAAGTTCTTGGCTTGCATATTTGGGAAAGAGAGAAAATAGTAGCAGAACAAGGAGGCAAAACAGACACAGACCACACACAGGTCATAGGACTATCCCAGAAGAGGGTTGTCTTTAATATGATGACTGAAATTCATTAGATAAATAGAACATTAAGACTGATTAGAGTGAGTCATATTTGGGACAAACAGAAATAATGTGTTGTAGATCAAAGAATAGAATCCCAGAATCCCAGAAGGGTTGAGGTTGGAAGGGTCTCTGGAGGTCATCCGGTCCAACCCCCTGCTCAATCAGGGCCACCTAGAGCTGATTCCCAATGACCATGTCCAGACAGCTTTTGAGTGTCTGCAAGGATGTAGACTACACAGCCTCCCTGATCAACTTGTGTCCGTGCCTGGTCACCCTCACGGTAAAAAAATGTTTCCTGATGTTCAGAGGGAACTTTGTGTGTTTCAGTTTGCGCCGATTGCCTCTTGTCCCAGCACTGGGCATCACTGAAAAGAGCATGGCTGTGTCCTGTTTGCACCTTCTGTCCAGGTATTGATATACATTGATAAGATAACCTTGGGCTTTGGAAGCATGAAAACTTCCAAAAACTACTTATTAAAAGACGACTGTATCATCTTACTGATCACTGTATCATTTAGCTGTTTCATCTAACTCCTGTTATGTATAACTAGTTGTGAATTAATACTCATTTTGATAAAGAACCTTCTTGAAGATGCCTTTTATTTTCCTTTTCTGATTTTTTCCTATATGTTTAAAAAAATTACATACATAATTGCATTTTCAACAAAGAATTTAAAGAAATACTTAAATCCCATTTATTTCAAGTGATGAGCTTCAGTATTATACTTGGAGTTAAGCGGTAGTAAGTACCCCAAGCCATTTGATTTGCATGCTTTCATCTGAAGAACAGGGTAAGCCACAGTATCAAAGGGCACACTCTTCATTTATTCCATTTAAATTGGAATGGTTTGCTATATCATAAATTTTTTATCCTTTTTGTTATATCTCTGTAAAGTGGGCAACAGATACTCAAGCCTGAGTGGTCAGTCAGGTCCGGTTGCAATAGAAACAATAATACAATGAGGAGGCTGGGACCTTCGTTTTTCTGTTTGTTTTAGGGAATGTTTCATATGGGATGACTTAATCTGTTTCTATCTCCTTAGATCATCCTAAACAAATATTCTTCCTTTCCTGTAAAACAAATATGTATCATTCCTGTCTCATCAGTCAATTATTTCCCTTGAAAAAATTTAATGTTTTCTGAATTCATGGAAATTTTTATATGCTTTTCTGATAGAGGAACAGTCAGAACATTTTCCAAAAACCAGGAGCCCTAAACTAGTTTCACAAGTGTTTATGTTTGTATTAGCCTACACTCACACCAGAAAGAGCAGTCTTTCTTGCTGTTTTGTCACTCAGTATCTTGCAAACATGTATGTGATGTGCTACTTTGTGTAGAAATGCACAAGTAAATTTAGGTTTATGTTTATATTAGAGAAGATGCAGCTGAAAAAATACATCTTGTATTTGAAGTGCAAGGTAATGAAAGTAGTAGTTCACTTTATGGTCGCCATCAATACTCAAGAAAGCTCTGCACAGACCACAGAGATTCTGCTCTACTGTGGCAGTAGAAAGGGACATTGTCAATCACATTCTTCCCCTTTTCAGGATAGGCAACTTTAAAGAATCTCAGTATTCAGCAATAATTGTTTGAAGCAAAAATTACAAAGAGGGAAAAGGGACTGAACCTTTTTCTTTTAACTTTTTAATCTACCAATTCCTTTGAAAATGAAGAGCATATGCAAGAAGCTAAAAATATGATTTTTATTCCGAAACAGCCCTTATAGTGAAAAAAAGGCATTTTCTTGATCTTCAAGGAATAAGATAGATAGTATTGTATCAATCTTACATGGGCAGGAAACAAAATAGGTAAAAACTGTACCAGCAATGCAGATGCATTTTAAGAAATGACATGAATTTAGAAATGTAAGAGCATACGAAAGAAATGGCCAAAACCAGTAAATATTTTGAAATTTTCATTTTCCATACTGAAAACGAAGGGAAAAATGCAAATAGGAAAGAACGAAAAATAAAAATATAGAGAAAAAATCAAATATTTTTAAAGTGACATTGAAAAGAGCCACAAAGGGTATAGGATGACTAAAAATAATACCTGAAAACTCTGAACCTAACTTTATCTAATACCTACTAAATGCATCAAAGCTGAAAGATACAGGTAAAATTCTAATGGTAAGGACATATGGAGTACACTACTATTCTTCAAGAGCTAGTGTCAGACAAAAAGGCTTAGAAATAAGGTCTTACTATTTCTGTCAAAAAGAAGCCATTATGAGAAAGGCTAGGGAATTGAATGGGATAATTTTTCAAGGGAATAAAATACAAATATATCACAGGATCTCTGTTTCAACCCTAGAAATGAGACAAGAATAAAAAAAAAAAAATCATATCCTGAGAGATGGAGAGGTCTAATTCTGTGGTTTCCCGAACAGGAGCTTTTTTTTTTTGACATGCATATGTATATGTGTGTGTGTATATATATATGTGTGTATATATATATGTATATATATATGTTATGGACAATCTCACAATATGACGGACTTGGAATTGCAGAGGGAGACTTCTAAAAATATTTTCCCTGGTTGTATGAAAGAAAGCCAGAGAAGGGAGCGTGTAGTTCAAACCATCAGTTCGAGCTTAAATTTTAGGATGGATGGAAAAAACCTAAATATTTTGTTTTGCATAAGAGCCTTTGACAGAGATGAAGAGAAGTGAACTTGAATCTTTCAGTGAATCACTTGTATGAGTGCATCTGAAAAATCTTCTTCTTAGTGGGTTGTGGTGACCAGGCATCTTTCTCTTGATACAGCAGTCAGTTAGATACATATATACCCTTGCAGAGCTACCTTGACTGATGGTTGTTTACTCCTAGAACATGCAGAACATTGTAATATTTTCACACAGAGACAATAAGTCTCCACAGTAGGATTATCTTACATCCATATGGTATGCTGAAGATGTAAGTGTTGTTTCATCTATCTTTAATCTGCTAGCAAATCGCCATCTTTCTGTAGTGATTCAACTGCTAGATGGCCATCGACTATAATGTAAATTTGTAGCATTTGGAAACAGTAGTGAAAGTTGTTAACAGTAGCAGAATTTAATTCCCAATTCCCACTCCATTTATCTTTGTATTTTTAAAAGGTCCCACTAATGAGCTGTTTATGTAATTAATCATGTTGACACAGTTCAAAGCAGATGACTTAAATCTTGGTTGTGAAGTAAAGAATTCATGAACTCTTGCTTACTGTAGCTTCAGTGAAATTAATGGAGAATTGAATGTACTATGAGGCTCCTCAGTGTAATAATACCTTACAGGACTTGATCTTGATTTTGTAAAACATTTAACATAAATTACTTTAGTATATCTCTAGTGTAGACTGCTAAATAATCTCCAGATTGCTGCTGAAGAGTGTATTAATTATTCTCTTAGCATTGCAGGAAATACACATATTCCAACAAAAACTTTCATTTTTATCACAGTTAATTCCTACTAAAGAAGAAAGCAGTATTGTAATTAGTTGAGAAATAATGGTGTGTTTCTGAAAGTTGAAGTAT